>JBBBDQ010001397.1:6415000-6542500 GCA_037127315.1 Ascarosepion bandense | reverse complement strand
AAAATAGTCACCCGCAAACAGATCTGTTTTGTTGTATCACTGTTTATTATATATATATATATATATATATATATATATCATAAACAGACTTTTCACTCAAATATGAATATCCGATAAAAATTAATAATGTTAAACTAATAGAAATTCACGCATATTGTACACACAAACACACCTGTAGCTGTCTTAAAGCTGCTTATTTTGGATGTTGTTGATTAATGAAGAAAATATTTTCCAATTTACACCCCCTAACTCAATCAATTACTTTTGTTTTAAGTACGTGTGTGTGGGAGACCTACTGATTTCCTCAGTGAATTGCCAGTAGGTTTTAAAAAATAGAATTTCTAAATGTTAATGAATCAGCTGCTAAAAAAGAAAGATGATAAAATAAAGGGGCCAAAAAAAAATGATGGAATCCGAAAAAAAGTAAAGAAATTAACCTTGAGATTGAAAAAAAATATTCTTTAAAAAAAATCTATTTTGTCTTATTTTTGTTAATTTTTTTTTTGCTGGGAGGAGTTTTCTTCAGTTAGAGTTGTTGACATTTTTAAAAGACACCATGTCTATTTTTTTAAGGTGCGATCTATATGTATGGGTGTGCATGTGCGTGTGTCTTTCATTTGCTGTGAATTTGAAAATGAAATGAAAAAAACGTAATGAAAACAAACTAAAAATAATTAATTGAATTTTGCACATTCAGAGATTTTGCTTCTTTTTTTTTTTGTTGTTGCTGCCTCTTTTAAAACTTTCCGAAATTGAAATTTTTGAATTCTAAAATAAAGCCCCATTCTAAAATAAAGCCCCATTCTTAGTGCATTTTGTCTCTGGCTCTCAACCACTTCACTTGTTTTCTAAAAATAAACCAACTGCAAAAAACAACAAAAATGCAAAAACCTCTTCAACAGATTGTTTTTTGTTTTTTTATTTTATCCGGGGTGAGTCCTTTAAATTTTTTTTTTTTTTCTCCAAGCAGCAAATGACTCATAAAGTATGGAAGGCAAGACCCAGAGGCAAGGAGAGGAAAGAAGAGGTTTACTGCCTGGAGTTGTCAGGAATCTGGTGTGGCATAAAAATTGCGAATTTAAAGCCACATAAAGATTCGAACACTCCTTGTTTGTGAAGGGATTTCGTCACTCTGCTTAGAATGGGGGAAGAGACATAAAGCAAGCCCCAATTTTTTCTAAAAGAATGCAAAGAATTTGCACAATGAAATTCTTCTCTGGCAAATTTCTTTTAATACATTTAAGTGGATAGCATTATTGCTGATACGATGAAAAGTTTATTCTGAAATTTTACAATCATGATCAGCTTGATAACTAATTTCTTTTGAAAATGTGAATTTTTTTCTGATTTTTATTCAAGCCTTTTCTTGGTAGAGAGAAAGTAAATTCTCCTTGAAGCATTCCTGCTGGGTGGTGAGTTGGGGGGGGGGGGGATTGATTATTACTATCTTGGCAGAAATCCTTAAATCCAGTTCAACCCTTTTCCTATTCATAGTGAATTTTTAAGAGTATCTCTTTGTAAGAATTAAGCATTAATAATATTCTATTCACAGATTTTGAAATTAATTCATTATCAATAGATTTTTTTGCTTTTCTCTGGAGTTATAGTAACTTTGCCTGTGCAAAGGAGATCCTCCCAGGCTTTACTTTTCCTTTGAGAGAGCCCATAGTCTTTACCTAGAGCATCTAAAAAGAGGAGGGCTTAAACAATTTTTTGTTTCCATTTCATATACACATGATCTACCAAGCCATTTTAATTTGACCTTGTGTCACATCCCACTTGAAGGAGGGGGTCTGCATTTAAATAACTTTCATGTGTCACACTTTGGACATTGTCTTGAATCAGATTGTTATTTGTGTCTACACACAAATGTATGTTTATACAAAGATTTGGGACCTTGCTCTTGATTTAATAATTAGTAAGTTTCATGCCTTCTTTGGTTTAATTAACTTCTACTAAACTAGGATACTGAAATTATTTAATCCATTAGTGTATAGTGTCCCATTTTCTAGAGAAGAGACTCCCCAAATCTGCCAGCCTTTAGATTATCAATAGGTACATGGTTGATTAGGTGAAAAGAGAAAATTTAAGGAAACTTTATAAAGTAATGAATTAATAAAATTATTATTATTATTATTGAATTATTATTGCTATTATTATTACTGAATTAATATCATTTTTATTTTATTATAATCATGACTGGACCTATGCCATAAAAAATGATGGCAAAATATTTATATTGATCATGTACATTGATATAGTTACGTGCTATACGTGATACATGCTTAAAGAGACATGGCTGACTGGGTAGAATATTTTACTGCAGTAGATTGCTATTACTTTCTGGGGTAGACTGATTGCTAACCAAGACTGTAGAACCCAATGTGTCCTGTCATTTAACTCATAGCAGGAGGGAGAAGAGATGGATTAATACCTTTCCCAAGGGCATTTTCCCAAAAGTGGATACATGGGATTCAACTGAAATTCAAACTCGGCTCAACAACTTCTCATTCCAAGCCAATATCTACTGCACCCAAACATACATCCAATATGCTGTTATGTCGATATACTGTGTAAAATGACAGCAACATGTATATATTGAGGTACCTATTATTGAGCAATTAACATTAAGACATAAAAAACAAAATAATCCCAACCCCCTTAGGGTGTCCATAAAGTCCGTGCGCACTTTAAAAAATTTATAACTTTATTTGTATTTGTGATAGAAATAATCTGTAAAAAATAAGCTTGAACAATTAAACTTGAAAGGTAATACAGTGTTTCAACAAGATGAAGCTCCTTGTCACTTTGCTCTGCATGTTAGACAGTTTCTAAATCAGAAATTTCCTAACAGAAGGGATCAGAAGGGGTGGACCATTTTATTGAAGAGAGTCAAATCTGGTGAATATGGAATTCACCAGATTTGACTCTCTTAGATTTTTTTTTCTGGCCTCCATATTCACCAGATTTGACTCTCTTAGATTTTTTTTTCATGTGAAAATAATTGTGTATGCAACCAAACCTAGTTCATTAGAAGATTTGAAAGCTAAAATAACTAATGTGATTTCAGGCATTACTGTAAATTAGTTTGCAAATGTTTTCCATGAACTGCAAAATCGTATTACCCTTTGTATTGCTAATGATGGAGGACATGTGGAAACTTAAATAAAATTTCAATAAAACCTTAAAAAATATAGATTTACTTCTTTCTAATCCTTTTCACAAATTCTTTCTATTGCAAATATAAATAAAGTTTAAAAAAATTTTAAAGTGCACATGAACTTTATGGACACCCTGTGTATGTATGTGTATGTATATATATATATATATATATATATATATATATATATACAATACAATGGTTTGTTTTTTTTTCTGTCAAATGAGCACTAGACATATTGTTCTTCTGTGCTGTTTGTTTCTTTTTTCTCCCCTTTTATTTAACCCACGAGGTAATCCTCGCTGGGTTAGAAGACGGTTTATATTACTGTTAGCATTATTTTCAGATATTTAGTCTGTTATTATTAGTGTTGACTTACTGTGATTAAGTTCATTACTATATATATATATATATATATATATATATATATATATATATACACACACACACACAAATAAATACACAATGCCCTTTTTTTATAATAGAAAGAATATATATATTCTTCCCTATTCAGCAACATAGTTATATAAAAACAAAATAATAAGGCACAGCTAAAGACCAAACATGCAGCAAATGCTTTCATAACTGGAAGTAAAGTTTAATAACTGGTAGTGAAGAGAATGAACTCAGCTGATGCTGCCTCACTATTGTCTCTCTCTTCTCTCTCCATGAGTGTGAGAGGAGGAAAACATATATATATATATACACACACACAAAATGGATTTTATTATAAGAGGATTACTGAATATTGCATAAAACTCTTCAGGAAGAGAAAGTCCCTATGGTCTGAAGTGAGCTTGTCAATTAGTTAAAAAACTATTTAGCCCATGAGTGTATTGTGTCCCATTTTCTAGAGAGGAGGCTCCCCAAATCTGCCAGCCTTTAGATTATCAATAGGTACAAGGTAGATGAGGCAAAAAGAGATAGAAAATTTAAGGAAACTTTATAAAGTAATGAATTAATATCATTATTATTACTGAATATCTGATAAAACCCTTCAGGATGAGAAAGTCCCTCTGGCCTGAAGTCAGCTAGTCAGTTAGTTCAGAAAAAGCCCACAATTTTCAGCTTTTAAGTGATACTACATAATTCAGAGAGTGCCCCCCCCCACACACACACACGCACACACATTTATATATATATATAAAAGTTTTGGGATCACCCTCTGAATTTTAAAGAATTGCTTAAAGATTGAAAGATGTAGGCTTTTCAGTATAACCCTGATATAAGAGAAACTCGGATATAAGAGATTTTTCTCTGGTCCCAAATTAGAGCCTGTGGTAATGTATATAAAATAGTCCTAACCCGGATATAAGAGAAACTCGGATATAAGATAACATTTATCCAGTCATGACAACTCTCTTATATCAGGGTTATATATATATAAAACAAAGGAAGAGGTTGCTGAACAGTTTTTGTTTTGCCTGGCCCACTTTCCACAAAACTCTGATTAAAATGACCAAATATCAGAATATTGTTTAGAAGGGCCAATTTTTTTCTACTCACAAATGTTTCCCAGCATATATAACAAACAAGTCAATCTATTGGTAAATGGTTTGCATTTGATGACCACTTAGTGAAAAACTCAGAGCAACAATTTGTATTTTGGTCCTTGAGTGCTGTTTGCTTTGTTAGTGTGTATATATATATATATATATATATATATATATATATATATATATATATATAAACTTATTTATAAATGGAACTTTGTCTCTCTGTGTGTCCGTTACCTATAGACTCCGAAACGGCTGAACCAATTTTCTTGAAAATTTACACAGTTGTACTATAAGCGTCTGCGAGTGTTCTTAGCTAGGTTTTGTGTCGAAGTACCCCCTCCCCCCGATAAATATCAATAATCAAAAAATCGGGTTATAGAAGGAGTGGTGCGATTTTAATCAAATTTGATACACTCATAGACAAAGACATAAGAAACGATATTCAGAAGTTTCAAGGTTGCAGTTCTTACAATAGTGCAGAAAACTGATACTATATATATATATACATACATATATATATATATATATATATATATATATATATATAAAAGGCAAGTTGTTTGTATGTGTGTCTGTTTATCTGTCTGTATGTCCTTTATACAAATCCACAATTTTTATCCGATTCTCACCAAACTTCACACAAATATTCTTTAGGCTGAGTCTGAGCTCCAGGACCATGGATTAGTTTTAAAGCTTTCATTACACCCGAGCAACGCCGGGCTATACTGCTAGTATATATATAAAAGAGAGATAACTAATTGATTGTTGCAAATCAAATGACGTCAACAGCATCCATTTGTGCAATTGACATATTTTTGATTGATGGCAAGTTTCTTTGCCAAATGAATTCATATTTTTGATGTGACTTGTTTTTGAGGAGGAAGAAGATGGTAGTTTTCATTGTATCACTAGGAACATATCTTCAACTCATGGGCAGTGGAAGTGTGATCAGGTTGAGGAACAGATGAGTCAGAAAGAGAAGACAGAGTTGAGTGGAGCAGTTGGGAGTGTAATTTGGGTCAGAGGTCATGTATGGGAGAGAGAAACAGATGGAATGAAATATTTCACAGGGTGAAGATTGAATGAATGAGATTGACAAGAAAAAGTGTTTGTGAATGAATGAAGGTGAAAGAAAAGGAATGAAAATGTCAAAGCAAATTGAATGAGTAAAAGTTAATGCCTGAAAGGACATATGAGTGAAACCGAATGAAGGAAGTGTAGGAATTAATGCATTAAAGAGTGTGAGAGAGATAATGAATGAAACAAGAAAAGATACTTTGGTTATAGGATTTCCAGAAAAATTAAATGAAAACAGAAAAAAACGCTAGGTTCAGTCTAAACAGTGAATGAGTCAAAAAGACAACAAATGAAAGAGAATAAAGAGAAGGAGCAAAAATGAAAAAAGTTAGGAACGAAAGTTGCAAAAGAATAATATGTGTATGAAAGAGTGATTAAAGAGATCTGCTGAACAAGTTTGAGGGGCTTAGATAATTGATTAAGTGTGGGGAGGTAAAATTTACAGATCCAAATTTTGTGAGACAGTAAAACAGGCCGAAGGTCATAGGGCAAAAGAGAAGGTGACAGAGTAATGTTTTGGGCATGAGGTTATAGAACTAGATGGATTGGGTTGGAGGGAACAAAACAATGAGAAAGAAAAATAATCTGAATAATAATAATGAGGGCTTGTCCAGTCTCTGAATGGTCAGACATAGTGGGGGGCAGAGTAGCCCACTTGACAATCACCACCACCACCATATTGGTAATAACTTGAGTTGTATTTATTGATTCCTCTTCAAGTTATCTCCTTACCACCACCACTACCACCATCACCACCACCATACAGTATCATCTGAACAACTGGCCAGGGAAGTTGGGTGGGGGTTGTGTTGGTTAAGGGGTGGGGGTTGTAAGACAAAGTGTTTTTAGGGTTGGGAAACAAGAGGGAGATGGCATTTGTTGGAACTACATGTGTCTGCAAAGGCATGCAGTGCTTGTATGGGTGAAGGAGAGGGTGGGTGAGAGGGGGTGAGAAAGAGAAATCTAGCTGAGATGAGATTGCAAGGAGAAACACTTGCACAAGCCAAAAAAGTTGATAGATAAAAAAGTAAGTAGATTGAAAGCTGAGAAAAAGAAGAATGAAGAGAGAGAGAGAGAGAGAGAAAATGGAGTTTGTGACATAGATGATTGTGACTTAGATGATTGTGACATAGATGATTGTGACATAGATGATTGTGACTTAGATGATTGTGACTTAGATGATTGTGACTTAGATGATTGTGACATAGATGATTGTGACATAGATGATTAGAGAGAGACAGAGAAACAATGTGAAAAAAAGAGGTTTATACTATTTATTGCTCTCAAGGTAACATACATTTTTACAAGTAAATGAAAAGATTTCTTACCAGTTTTTAGAGTTTGAGAAATTGGTGATAATCTTAGTCGTATTTATTGATTCCTCTTCAAGTCATTTCCTTAATACCCCCCACCCCAACCCCCACCCAGTATTATCTGAAAACTGGCCAAGGGAGTTGGGTGGAAGTTGTGTTGTTTGGGGTTTGAAAAATTTGGATTCTTTTCTTGATAATGAAATGGTTGGTTTGAAAACCAATGAAAGATTTTTTCAGGATTTCTTTTTTGCCTACACTATTTCTTTGGTCTCAAGAACATATTTTTATCTAAATTGTCCAATGTCTCAGTACGATCAACCATAGATAGCCATTATTATCAAAGATTTTTTTTTTTTTTTGTAATGTGTCATTGGTTTCTCTATTTTTAGTTATTGCATATGATTTTCACATGTTCACAAAATAGTTCATATCCTTTTAAGGCATATTTAGACAGCAAGTATTTATCCAAACAAGTTTGATTAAAAAGAACCGACAAGGTCTGTCTATTTAAAATTGTATTGTGTTTTTCCAATTTTCAAATAAGACGTTGAGTATTGTGCTTAACATTGTGGATCAACTGTCCAAAGTTCATATTGTTCTGTATAAGTACTTTCAACCAACACAGCCATTTTCAAGAAGTCAAGAACCAATGTGGTATTTACAATTTGTATGAGTTACAACTTGATTAGTATTCTTTGGAATATATATATATATATATATATATATATATATATGTGTGTGTGTGTGTGTGTGTTGTCCTACAGTGATAGCACGACTCAGAGTTTAATGCGGTCATTTTTAAGCAATCAACACATCTGTCAACAAAAGCTAATTCTCAGTTTTAAAAATTTCGCAAAAATAAAATATATATCTATGACACATTATTTTTGGAAAATTAGCAAATATAATGATAAATTATTCTGATTTACACAAGTATTACTTGTTTATAACCTGAAATTTAGAATAAAACTATTTCTTAAATACAGAGTTCAACTTTCTGACTTTTCTACCATATGCTTTGACAGATGTGAGATATAGTAAGTGTATGGCGTTCATAAGTGACATAACTGTACAATTTTTTTCCTGTAAGAAGAAACCCTGAAACACGTAAACTTTTAATTTACACAGAAATTATCATACAAAAAAAAAAAAAAACTTCAAATAAACACACAGTAGATTGTATGATTTTATGTGTAAATGATTCTAATATTTGTTGTCATTGTCACTTTTTACAGTTTATAGGATATAGCACCTTTGTGCTGTTGGTGAGGATTTGTCTCATCTCTTGTCAATTTTTTTGTTGTGTTTGTTATTGTTGGTGATATATGATTTAATTGAGCTATTAACTCACCATTTATTACAAAAAAAAAGGTTTCGGCATTATCATCAGCAACGACACAATAGAAAATCAAACTTTAGAACTTGGAGAATGCTTCTCTAAAAATAACAATTCAAATAACACATACATTCGCTTCAAAATCATCTCACTGTTTAACATATCATTCATCTGATATATATATATATATATATATAATATAAAACTTTGATCCAAAAGGAAAAGCAGGAAGGTAACCCACACAGACCCAATCCTAATTAATATTAATTACATTAATATTAAAGCTGATCAAGGTGGAGGGCTCAATGTAATTAATATTTAAATTACAGAGTCAATTATAAAATAAAATAAATTTCCTTGTTCAAAACAGTTGTATGGCCATTTCTACATGAAATCCCTAAGAGAAATTTCATGCATCATCAGCACATCAGCAACTTCTTTATTTCAAAATAAACCATATATATATATATATGTACACACACTACCAGCCATAATTATTAGGTCACCTCAGTGTTTAAAAAAAATGATGTATTTCATACTATTTTTTAGTATTTATTGCCAAGTGAATAATTGTAAATGAAAATAGAATGGTTCTTTTGTTAATACTGCACAATAACATGTGTATTAAATGAATTTATAAAAATTTAATAATTACCTATATTGCAGTTTCATCAATGAAAGAATGTTTGTTTCCTTGTCTTGTAAAATTTTGCAAAGTAATAATAACAAAAGAACCATTCTATTTTCATTTAGAATTATCCATTAAAATAGTATGAAATGCATCATTTCTTTTAAAAAAACTGGTGTGGCCTAATAATCATAGCCGGTAATGTGTGTGTGTATATATATATATATATCATTCACAGGGATAGATGGTGCTAATTTACCTAAGCCATGCCTTTTTGGGATATTTTGGTATGAGTTAATTTCTTTTAGTAACTCAAATCTTAGATTTCGTTCTGTCTGCTGTGGCCAGGTATTGAACTCACAATTCTTTGGGTCAAGTCACTTTTTGGATTACTTAACTAATGCTTTTTTTTAACCACTGGGTCATGTGTTAATGGATATCAAGATATCCATAAAATGCATGTCATGTGAAACTAGAACACTTTACCCTTGTGAACTAAGTAAAGGATTTGGTTTGAAATTCCAAAGTGTATCACCTGAAGAAGGCCGGAGTGTACAGCAGCCAAAGCAATGTGGATATAGCAATGAACATGAGGACAACAGTCTGAACAACATAAATAGTATAAATAAAAATTACTTTGTTTACATTTCATGTACGAAAATAAAGGGACGAGACATTGTCTTTGAAATGACCCAACAAGAGATGTGCTTTTCTTAAGTAGGATAGTTGAATAGGCTTCATGGTAAAATGCACATCTGTCCTGAAGGTAGTTTCCCCAGATTATAAAAAAAGTAATACAGGTTCAGTTCTTGCCAGAAAGTACCTTTTCTTTATGAAGGTAGGGTTATTGGTAAGTTTTTTAAAATTTGGTATGATCAAGTAACTGTTCTATTTTTGAGTTGTAGTCAGGCTTGTTTAAAACAACAAAAATGTTGGCTTTTTCAGTTTTCTTAATTACTATTTCTGGGTGGTTGCAGAAGTCTTTTGCAGCAATCTTCAGTGAAAGCTTTATAAGTTTAGAAGAATTTAAAAATTTAAAAAACTTACCAATAACCCTACCCCTCAGCTAAAAGCAAACATTAATAAATTAATCACAGCTAACAATGCGGAGCAAGACAATCTAAAACTTATCAAAAATAATTGGGGACTATAAATCAGGATACATTTATGGTTCTATCAAAACACATGAGCCTAACTTTCCACTTCGCCCTATTATATCACAAATACCCACTCCTATATACCCACTAACTAAAATGCTTAACCAATTAACTACACCATACACACCTAAAAAATATAGCATTAAATCATCTCTTGAACTTATACAAATATTAAAAACGGAAAAACTTAATAATGAAACAATAGCATCACTTGATGTTAAAAATCAATTCTCTAATATTCCTGTTAGAGAAACCATTGACATTGTCATAAAAAATATATATAATAATAATTCTCTGCCCCCACTGAAAACTAAACCTAAAATACTAAAAAAACTACTTTTAACATGTACCACCGAAATCCCATTTTATGAACAAAGAAATAATATAGACATGCAACGGGATGGTGTTTCAATGGGCTCAGTTCTGGGTCCAACCTTCAGCAACTTCTAGATGGCCAACCGAGAAAATAATATATTTAGCACCACTACAAAACCCTCCATCTACATACGATATGTGGATGATATTCTTACATAAGTTAAAAATATAGAAGAAATAATAAATCTCAAAAAAACTTTCGAAAGAACTCTGTCCTCAAGTTTACATACGAAATTAACCAAGATAACAAAATCCCTTTCCTTGACATTTTAATAGACACAAGCCATAACACATTTACTACTTCCCCACATAAAAAAAAACAACCAGCAAAAACACTTGCACACTAAACTATAAGAGTGAATGCCCTAACTACTACAAAATAGCACTTATATACAACTTAATTAACTGAGCACAAATCAACTCCTCCATAAAAAAGATATTTTACTCTGAACTAAAAAAATATTAAGCAGACTCTCATTAATAATGACTTCCCAAAGCACATTGTAGATGAAGAAATAAGACGATATTTCAAAAACCACAATGCACATCAAACAAAATATGGTAATTCCTCAAAAGACCCTAAACATATCAAACTCTTCTATTGCAACCAGATACATGATAACTACAAGTAGGATGAGAAAATAATAAAAAATCTCATTCGTACTCATATATCACTCGCTGATCCCAATAAAAAATTAAAATTAATAATATATTATAAAAGGTACAATACTACTGATTTGATTGTCTGTATTAACTCCTCCCCACCAACTGATGTGTTGCATAAAACCAACATTATATATCAATTCAAATGTCCCTTGGGAGAATGTATCTCCGACAAAAAAAACAAATATGTTGGATTTACAATAACCACATTAACTAGATGTCTTACATTACATTTCTCTGACCATTCATCCATTTGTAGACATCTACAACAACATTCCTGTCTACATTCACAATATTAAAAGGTAATGATCGATAATACAACTATCCTACACCAAGAAAACAACAAAAGCAAACTACAGATTCTCGAGGCAATATTCATTAAAACACTTAAGCCGTCAATTAATAGAATCAGCTATGAATACTGTAGTAATGTTCTAAACCTTTGGAGTAGATAGACTAAACTATTGCCCAGTTCACACTCCATCCATGTCTATTGAACAGGTGAAGAGGCTCATCCCTTGTTTCCTGTTTAGGATGCAGTTTCCGGTTTTTTCTCTTTTCCAGTCTTCTCACTTTTTTTTCAATTGGAGTAGATAGACTAAACTATCGCTCGGTTCACACTCTACCCTCGTCTATTGAACAGGTGAAGAGGCTCATCCCTTGTTCCCTGTTTAGGATGTGGTTTCCGGCTTTCTCTTTTCCAATCTTTTCACTTTGGTTTTTTTTTTCAATTGGAGTAGATAGATCTATCTATCGCCCGGTTCACACTCCACCCATGTCTATTGAACAGGTGAAGAGGCTCATCCCTTATTCCCTGTTTAGGATGTGGTTTCCGGCTTTCTCTTTTCCAATCTTTTCACTCTTACGTAGCCCCCTGCACATCAGTGGCATTACCGCCTTGCTCGGGGTGATATGATTAAAAAAAAAAAAGAACAGTTTTTTCATGCTTTAACACGTGCATGACCATGACATTACAACTTATAAAAAAGTTCCATTTTAGATAATTTTCACGTTCTAATGAACACTAGCAATTTGTCAACCATTATATTTGAACCAGGAAAAAAATGTAAAGTAATTTTTAGCAACACAGTTTTCCAGTTACATTTATTACCATAACTCACACCCCTGAAGATGATCTCGGAAAGAGGTTGAAAGTACTTGGGTACCTTTAGAAATGGATGAAAATAACATCTGTCAACATTACAGCTCATTTTTGACATCTTTTGATTGTAATATGGGAAAGATTATTCTTGTGTATGAATGGATTTTATTAAAAATAAGCAAACATATTGTTTGCAATTTATCTAATCTGACATGTTTCAAAGAAAATTTGCTGCCTAAATACACAAATACATACAGTACTGTGCAAAAGTATTAGGACAAGAACTATTTTATCTTTTAATTGACAGGAAATAAACAATTTAATTAAAGTAATTTTATTTGATTTACTCAACAAATGCTTTAACAAAAAAAAAATCTTGGTACAAAATAAATTTAATATTTAGTATAATAGCCTTTTGCTTTGATCACAACCTTCATTCTGTCAGGCATTGACATCACAAGCTTCTTCAATGTATCTAATGGTATCTCCTTTTGTTCCCAAAGTGTGTCTTGCAAAGTAACATTAGATTTATCAATTTTTTTATCCAAGATATCCCATAGATGTTCAATAAGAATGAGATCAGGGCTTTGTGAGGGCCAATTCAAATTCTGAAGCCTTCCTTTCCATTCTTTTTTAGTGAAATAATTCTTACAAAGGTTTGGCTTTTCACCCTGTATTTGAATTTGAGTTGAGGTTTTAGGAAAATCGCCCCTGTCCTAATATTTTGCACATTACCGGTAGTGTGCAAAAGTGTTAGGACTGGGGTGATTTTGAACTTTATTTTGATGCCTCATAAAAGAAAAATAGTTTTTGTTCTAATACTTTTGCACAGTACTGTATATATTTAGACGCACATACATACATAAATAAATAAATATATATATATATATATATATATGTACATGCATATATATATACATATACATATACATATACAAATGTATATGTACATGCATATATATACATATACATATGTATATGTACATGCATATATATACATATACATATGTATATGTACATACATATATATGCATGTACAAATGTATATGTACATACATATATATATACATATGCACATATATATATATATATATATATATATATATACATATATTATATATATATGTATATGTACATATGTACATATGTATATATATATATATATATATATATGTACATACACACACACACACACACACACATATATATATATATATAATCTTGATGAACATGTGCATTGTTTCCTTGGTCCAGTCTCTGTCACAGTTTGATGAAGCTGAAAGAGTTGTCTGCCCATTTGAAGCAAGGAATTGTGATTGCTTGCTACTTAAGAATGAGTTTTAAAATAGCCGCTGTTCCCCAGCTTTTCTGTTCCCAAATTTATTACAAACTGTAAAGTATATAATTTTTTTGTTTTTTATAATCATATCACCCAAGCAAGTTATTTTACTGCCACTGATGTGCAGGGGGTTATATAGGAGGAAAGTTATGAGAAAGAGTGACAGGTTACAGGGGGTGTCAGGAAGTGGATAAGAGAAGGATGAGAATACTGATGAGAGTGGAGTGGATGGAGAAAGGAGCATAAGAGAAAGAAAGAAAGAAAGAAGAAAGAAAGAGAGAAAAAGAAAAAAAAGAGAGAAAAAGAAAGAAAGAAAAAGTAAGAATCGTAGGATTTTTTTTTTATAATCATATTGCCCCAAGCAAGGCATTTTACTGCCACTGATGTGCAGGGGGTTACATAGGAGGAAAGTTATGAGAAAGAGTGACAAGTTATAAGAGGTATCAGGAAGAGGGCAAGAGAAAGATGAGAATACTGATGAGAGTGGAGTGGACGGAGAAAGGAGCATGAGAGAGAGGATGCAGGTTAGTGAGATAGGAGATAACTATTGACATTACATTTTAATTCTTGGAGATTATAGCTCTCAGGGAAGCAAGTAAATGGAAAGGAATTCCACAGGCGGGAAGTGCGAAAAAAGAAGCTGCTGGAGTAGAATTTGCGTTTACATTTTATTGGTTTCACAATAAAAGGGTGGGACCTAGTTGCTAATCTTGTGGCTTGAGTAAATTCATATGTAGGGGGTGCCAGTGAGCTAAGTTCATCGGGGCAGAGGCTGTGAAAGTATTTGCAGAAAAGATACATGGAAGCTACATTGCATCGGTGAGAAAGCGACTGTATCCTAGCTGCCAAGTTAGGATCGATCACATTACAGATTCTCCGTTGGATTTTATCAAGGACCCCTAGGTGGATAGCAGGAGCATCCGACCAGATATGGCAGCAGTATTCAATGTCCGGGTGGATAGTAGATTTGTATTTGTGCAAGATTATTTCAGACAGGAAAAACTTCCTGGCTCTGCACAGAGAGAAAACATCATGAGACCAAAGCCATTACAATTCTCTTCCTTGCTAAGATTGCAAAAATTGTCAGTGTATACAAAAAAATGGACTGTAAAATTGTGCTGAAAGACATTGTTTCTGATTTGTTAAACAATGAAATAAATATTCTCATGGTACGGTAAGCAGCTAGATACTTAGTAAACATGTTCTTAGTAATTACAATCTGAGAAAAATGCCTTTGCTAAAAAAAAAAATTATTTGTCATTTCTAAAGTTGATTGGAATTTGCATGTGCTTACTTGGAAAATAAAGTTATGGTTCATTAAAAAAACCTTTCAAATTTACTAGAATTAGAGTGAATGGAATAATAGGCTGAAATAAATTTTGTAGCAAATTAATTATTCATTATAGAAAATGTTTACTTAAAATTCATGAGCAGAAAATCTATGCCATTAACTGAAGCGTACAAGTAATTTTGTTCTTGCCGATTTTGTATCTTTAATGTTTAGCAATGTTATCGTATTGAATAAAGCCTTTCTGAAATGGATTATAAGTTTTTTACGTCATTTTGTTCTTGCCGATTTTGCAGATGCCTACCTGTCTATGACAGGTAGGCATCTGCCTACCCATTTCTAACACTTAACATTTGCTTACCCATTTCTGACTCTTTCCGTTTGCTTACCTGTCTCTGATTCTTTGCATCTGCCTATCCATCTCTGACACTTTGCGTTTGCTTACCTGTCTCTGATTCTTCATGTCTACCTACCCATTTCTGGCTCTTTGCATTTGCTTACCTGTCTCTGATTCTTAGCATCTGCCTATCCATCTCTGACACTTTGCGTTTGCTTACCTGTCTCTGATTCTTCATGTCTACCTACCCATCTCTGACTCTTTGCATTTGCTTACCTGTCTCTGATTCTTAGCATCTGCCTATCCATCTCTGACACTTTGCGTTTGCTTACCTGTCTCTGATTCTTCATGTCTACCTACCCATCTCTGACTCTTTGCATTTGCTTACCTGTCTCTGATTCTTTGCATCTGCCTATCCATCTCTGACACTTTGCGTTTGCTTACCTGTCTCTGATTCTTCATGTCTACCTACCCATCTCTGACTCTTTGCATTTGCTTACCTGTCTCTGATTCTTAGCATCTGCCTACCCATTTCCGAGTTTTTCTACCTATTCATTTCTGGTTTGTGTCTGTCTATTATTTGTTCAATCTCAGATTGATCCTTTTTTTCGTTTGTTCCTGCCTGCCTCTGTTGATCTGCTTCAGACTGTTAGTATATAACTATCTACCTTAAAGCATTGGTATTTATCCTTCAAAGTATCTTGATATCTATCTACTCATTTCAAATGCTTCTTTCTGTCAACCTCCATTCCCAATCTACTAATCTATTCCTTCCTTCCACTCTGTTGTTATCTATCAGTTTGTTTAAATTTGTCTCTCTACAGCATTTATCCATATTCTGCCCAAAGAAGTTTACAAATCAATAGTTTTGACATATTAACAAAAAGTTTACAAATGGAAGATTTTTTGCATCATAATGATAACTTATTGATGCCCTATCTGTGTGTGTGTGTGTGTGTGTGTGTGTGTTTATATGTATTACTTAATCACAATTTTTATGTATATATGTGACATTGTAACCTACATAGAGAGGATAATACAAAAGATTTTATCTAATTAATATAAATTATCAATTAGATAGAAATAGAGAGCCTAATGGATATTATCCAGAATAAATATTTTATTTATTCAACAGTCTGAACAAGGCAATTGTAATTATTTTTCTTTACACTGCTGAAATAAATTCTGGATTTATAACTGTTTAATTATGTATTGAGCTTTCTTATATATATATGAAATGATTTGTTTGAACATTATTTTTTTTATCGATACTCATATTTAGGTAGATATTCTGTTTTTAATTAAACAGTATTATATATTCATATTTACCGGCCTGATTATTTACGATAAATTTTTATTACGAAACATATTTTGAATCCTGCCTAATGACACACATTTTCGTAATAAAAATTTATCATAAATAATCAGGGTAGTAGATATAAATATATAATACTGTTTAATTAAAAACAGAATATCTACTTAAATACGAGTATTGATATGTTCAAACAAATCATTTCAAATTGTCGGTTGTTTATAACCAAGTTTCGTTAATCTTCATTAATTTCCGTAATATATATATATATATATATATATAACAGTCAGGTAAATTCCGATAAAGACAAACTAAAAAGAACTCAACGTTAAATTCATTTATTTAATTTAACAGAGTAATATAATTTAGAAAAAAACTTTAGATGTACTACAATTTCATGGGTAGTACATATTTTGCCACCAAATGATGAGCTTTCGGCTCGTCAGACCCAAATAGTACAACAGTTAATCTTCAAAATATATATATATATATATATATATATATATATATATATATATATATATAAGAATGAATCATATGCAATAAAACAATTCAGTTAAAGAAGTTTTATTAAATTTAGGTACTTCCAAGTTTCCGTAAAAAATGTGTATACAAGATAAAAAAATACTCCAAAATTCAAAAAAAATTTTATCATCACAATCTTTGTTATTTTTTAGGGGAAAAGCTGAATGACTTGATTTAATTCTTTTTTAAATCATTTTTATAATCTTATAAATTGAGGTTTAAAGATTTGTTTTTCTTGCATCAATGGTAGACCATAAATTATTTTGTAAAATTTTAGTTTCTTTTAGTGGTGAAAAAAAACATTGTTTAGGAAATTCTGGCAATTTTAATGAAACTTCAGGATTTTTCACAATTAATGAAATTATTTTAGAAAATCTTATTTTTAGAAAATCTTAGTAAAAATGATTTTTTTACTTTTTTTTACCCCCTCCCCCTCCCCTACTATGCTTATTTAATTTTTTTTTTTTAAACTTTGCCTTTATATTAGTTATCAGGACAAGGGATAGGACATCAATTTTTGGGGGTCATACAGATCTTCCTCCACCTCACATTACAGAAAATCTGCTCTGAATCATCAAATAAAAAATGCAATAAAACTGAAAAGTTTTTTATTGCTTTTATGAATAATTTATATTATGGATTCTGTTGTGTTAAGAAGAACATGTTTTAATTTTTTTTAAATTTAATTATAATAATTCAAGTTTTAAATATTTTAAAATTTTGAATTAATTTGTAGCAGTCAGATGATATTGTTAAGTAAAACTATATTTACTAATCATAAATGAAAAAGCTTACTACAATTCAGTGACCCCCAGTATTTTAAAATGATTTTTTTGTGTGTATGCATAGTACAAATGTACAGACATTAAATTATCAGAAATTAAAAGTAGTAATTATAATAAATTTAAAATTTATTGGTAATTTTCTAACATTTTCTCAACAAGTTCCTTTGCAATTACCTAAAATTCAATAAAATAAGGAGTAGAGGTTTATCCGTTGTTTGCTGTGTTGGGTTGGGTTTCCGGTTCATTCTAAAATCTCCTCCAGCTTCATACTTCTAATGTCTCTGCCTAAACTCTGAAATTTTATTTACTGTTTCTATTTTTCCTCAGTAGAAGTTGATAGGTTTGCCTATCTTCTCCAGTCCTTTTGAACAGGAGTAGAGGTTTATCCCTTGGTTCCTGTTTAAGAGTTGGTTTCCAGTTCCTTCTAAAGTCTTTTTATTTTCTTTTACTCCCAGTAGTCCCTTCCATCTTAGTAGCATTATCACCTTGTTTGGAGTGACTTTCTTTTTTTAAATATTTAAAAAATAGCAGCATAGTATTTGTGCTAAAATCGGTCCTAATAGGTTCAACAGACAAAATGTTAGAAACTTGATATAATATGTATTACGCAGTGTAATCTTGCCAGGTCGCTGACTACTTTCGTATTCGACTAACTGTTGACTACTATCGTCCAACATCGACTGATCCCCGTTTCTCTTACTACTCCTACTTAAATTAGCTGGGAAAGTCTGTTCACTATATAATAGGTGTGTTTCACCATAATAGGTGGTGATCTCCCTTTTCCCTCCATATGTGGTCAACTATACCTGTTTTTTTCTATTTCCTCCCCTCGTGTTATGGCTTTTACAGTTGTTCCTGCAGTCTTATCTTAAGGAGAGCACCTGTTTTTCTTTTATGTTTCTTATCACAGCTGCATGGGATGGCATATGCACAGTTCTTAATAATTTTCTCCTCTCCAGGAGGTCTTACTTGGAAGAGGTGTCTGCAAAGTGTTGAACAACTTTTAAAGGTCATCCTGATATTATATGGAAAACAGATCTTTTGTAATTTTTCGAATATCCCTTCACATAGGGTAGGCAAGTCGATGCTGTTTTATGAGTGCACTAGCAGTATAGCCCGGCATTGCTCGGGTGTAATGAAAGCTTTAAAACTAATCCATGGTCCTGGAGCTCAGACTCAGCCTAAAGAATATTTGTGTGAAGTTTGGTGAGAATCGAATAAAAATTGTGGATTTGTATAAAAGACATACAGACAGATAAACAGACACACACACACACAAACATCTTGACTTTTATATATATATTATCAATTTTCTGCACTATTGTAAGAACTGCAACCTTGAAACTTCTGAATATCGTTTCTTATGTCTTTGTCTATGAGTGTATCAAATTTGATTAAAATTGGACCACTCCTTCTATAACCCGATTTTTTTCGATTATCGATATTTATCGGGGATACCTCGACACAAAACCTGGCTTAGAACACTTGCACACGCTTATAATACAACTGTGTAAATTTTCAAGAAAATTGGTTCAGCCGTTTTGGAGTCTATAGGTAACGGACACACACATACACACACAGACAAAGTTCTATTTATAAATAAGTGTAGATAGGAACCAGTAATATGGAGTGCTAAAGAAAAACAGTTACACCAAATAGTAAAAATGGTCACTGAGGTATTACATTTATAAGTCCCCAAAATTCATACATCAAGGATAAAAGTGTTGGTTGAATCCAGTGATTTAACCCAAAGAGTTGTGAGTTCAATAGCTGGCAAAAACTTGGAGAGTTAAAAGGGAAATAACTAATACTGAGGTATCTAGAAGAGGCATGACACATGAAACTAGAACAATCTATGCCAATGGACAAAATAAAGGGTTGTGTTCTAAATTCCAATCACTGGAAAAAGGCTGGAGCATACAATGGTCAAAATGTTGTGAATATGGCAACAAAGATAAGTACAATAATTCAAACAATTTAAATAGTGCCAATAAAGAGAATTATGTTGTGTTGACAGATTTGGCAATATGGCCAATTTTGGCAATTTAAAAAAGTAATTGATATAATAATAATAACTGGCTGCATGTTTGAGGAATCATGAGAGCATTTTTTCTTTATTAGAATTTCTTGAATATGCAGGGCAATAGATGTAATACACAGTTTCTGTTTAAAGTAAAAAAAATGGGGTGTCTATTTCAAATACGAGTATCCATTGATAGTGTTTAAAGTAATATATATATATATATATATATATATATTGATTGATTGTTTAATTACTTAGTTTTTGGTCATAATAAAATTGGACCAGTGCACATTTGTATTAAAAAGTGTTCAATACAATTGTAGAACTTTTGAATATTTTTAATTTGTAAACAAGTTATTATACAACCTAGGCTTCTACCATGAGTGGTGTCTTCAGGTGATTTGCAAATGGTAGAAACCTAGGTTGCGTAATAACTCATTTACAAATTAATATATATGTATATTATAGGTATAGTTGTCAGTCCATAAATAGTGAGGATAATCCAACAAGATTTCCTTAATATAAATTATTAATAGGTAAATCCATATAGAGAGCTCGATGGGTGTTAACCAGAGCGATATGAAGTTTATAAAGGAAAACTCAACACGTCATGTTAGTTATAAACTATAGTTCATTTCAATGAGCTTAAACAGCTCATCTCATCAGACCCTTTTACAATATTCCTCCATCTGGCATAAAATTTCTGCGGGAATGAGCTTTTTCTTAAAATGAAGAGGGAACATAATAAAAATAATAATAATAATAAACATAAAATTACAAACAAATAAATAAATGACAATATTTGTGAGGGGAAAGAGGAAAGAAAGAAATGAAGGAACGGGAGGGGAGGGGAGGCAAGAAAGAGATATAGTCCAGTTCCAAATATGGGTAGTATCCGTTTGAAGTTATTTGACTGTCTTAGATGGTATGGCCTATATATATATATGTTTCTCACTTAGTTGATTGGTGTTATATTCAGCATCCAAAATCTAGAGTTTTGTAGACAGATTCTCCAGGTATCGCCCTGTCCACTCGTCTGGAGATATTAGCAATTGACAGTTTATATTTCTTGTTTTTCTTTTATATATGCACCTTTCATTTGTACAAGTTTAATTTATATATATATATATATATATATATATAGAGAGAGAGAGAGAGAGAGAGAGAGAACAGTGGATGGATTGTTGTCTAAATTGCACAAAAATGAAAATAACATTCACACATTTACCAAAATTACACAAAATATCTTCAAACACTAATGAGTAAATTTATTCAATAAAATCACCATTGGCTTTAAATACAGCCTCCCAAGAATTTCAGAATCTCCTGCAACTCTTCTGGATGGTCTCCTTGTTTAAGTTGGTGAATGCTGCCATATTCTTCACCTTCAGTTCATTTTTGGTGTTACAAGGAATTCTGTTGGTCTCTCACTCAACTGTGCCCCACACTTAATAATCAAGGAGTTTGCAGTCTGGGAAGTTATATGGCCAGATGTAAGGGGTGATGTGGTCACAGAAATTGTCTGACAGCCATGATTGGGTCCTCCTGCTTGTGTGGCATGGTGCAGAGTCCTGTTGCCAGACATAGGGTCTTCTAGAAGCCACCCTCTTGGCCCAGGGCAGCACTACTTACTCAGGACATTTGATGTAGGCCTCCATATTGGAAAGATTAATGGAGGTATAACGTCGCCACCACAAGTGATCATTCCAAACTTTAAACTTTCCGAATCCTCTGTACTGTCCTTAGATTGACACCCAAATACTCCGAAATGTTCTAATTGGAATTTCTAGCATGAATGGTTAGTGGTACAGGATGCCATTTCCAAATTTCTGGTGCAGTGAATTGTATCATGGTGATTTTTTTTCTCACAGATGGTGCCCAACTGACCCTTCTTTTACTGTACATTCAACAAAATAAAAAACAAAAATGCATGCACAAAATTACAAATATAAAAAGGCAACATTATACCCATTGTACCCTGCGCTCGTGTGTGTATGTATGTGTGAGAACAGACAGAGAGCGTTTATACAAAGTTTGTCACTTTTTAGCTGATTGGTGTTATCTAGAGCAGGGGTTTTCAAACTTTTTTTACTTATGGACCCCTTTATATTTCACTATAAACGCTCATGAGATTTATACATAAATTTTTACTAAAAATAGCTTATAGTTTTGCATTAACGTAGTAAAAACTGGTTTTAAGCTTACTTTAAATTGATAAATCTAAATTTTCATTTGATAACATTAATAAGTTAAAATAAATATCCAGACATTGAAAATTTATACTTTGAATTTCATGTGATGAGTTAATCCACGGACCGCCCTATCTTATCTTTGTGGACCCCCTGTGGTCCGCAGACAACAGTTTGAAAACCCCTGACCTAGAGCATCACGACTTTATAGTTTTGGAGACAGGCACTCCGGTAATTACAATTATAAAAGAGATGCTGAAATGTTCTTGGCTTAACCATGAAGCCCTTTCCCAAAATATTCTATTTGATCTGATTTTGGGAATCAGATCGATGAACATTTCAGCACTTCTATGTCTCTATAAGAAAGAAAATTATTAAAAAGTGATAAAGGAAAAGAGTTTAAGAGAGACAAAGATATATTATCAGTTCTTTTTTACTGGCACTTTTTTTTCTGTTTATTCTGGGTTTTTTATTGTTTCTATGAGTATTTAGAATATTTCTAACAGTTCCTCCTCTGCTGAAACGCTATTAAAAATAATAAAGAGAATGGTTCTCATCTGGATTCATAGCTCCTGTATGAGAAATTCAGTTAGTGATTAGAAATCATAATGTGAAAAGTTCACAGGGTTTTAAAGGGGATCGATGAGGTTGCAAGAAGTGGAGATCATTTGGGGCCCAATTGAAAGAATTGATATTTTTATGAATGTTGTTGAGCTTCAATTTAAAATGTGTCTGTCCAGCCATGTCCCCCATGTAAAAGAGACACACCGGGTTTAATGTTCAAGTATCGAAGAGAAAAAAAAGAGAGGGTTTTTTTTTTTTTCGGAAAATAGAGAAAGAAGATTTAAATAAACTTAACAGTTCGAAGTGAGAGAAAGAAAAATAACACATTATCAAATAGAGAGAGTGAAAGAGAGACTTAATCTTACTGTTGCCCTCTCTAGAGAGAAAAAAACCGGAGAGATAAAAGCCATGTAATAGATCACCAGAGAGAGAGAGAGAGAGAGAGAGAAAAAGGGTGTCAACAAAGGTGGGGAGTGGGTAAAGAGAAAGCAATAGAAAAAGAGAGGGGGAAGATATAAGAGTCTTTTGTTGAGAAGCAATGGAAAGATCTCATCAACCACTATTGTGGATGTCGGGCGGGAGGGTGAAGAGTGAGGTAAAGTGGGTGGGGGTGATTCTGGCCTCCCTGCCTGACTGACTGTCGACAACATATGGGTACCGGGAGTGTTTCTCCTCCTCCTCCTCTTCTTCTCTCTCCTCCTCCTCCTTCCCTCCAGATGGTTATATATATATTCATTGCAACGGCCTTACTCTCTCTGTTCAAGTCGGGAGCTGGTGTCGCCGTCGAAATCCACCCCCACCACGCCAGCGTATTTTATGATTCCCTCTCCCGACAACAACAACAACAACAACAACAACAACTGCACTTTACGTTGAAACGTCTCGGATTTTGAACGGATAAACGAGCCACTTGGAAAAGCCTGCCTTTTTTTTTTTACGGGGGTCTTTATTGAAGGTAAGAAATATGTAGAGAGAAAAAAAAACCCCAAAAAACTAATAATAGAGAGAGAGAGAGAAAAAAAAACTAATTATTTGACGACGGTTATTACTTGTGTACGACTTTCATTGTTTACATATACACAAGTCTTTTTCTGCATGTGCCTTTCTAAAAGTAAAAAACGATCATGGTTTACTTTTTTTTTTAGAAAAAATCTCTATGTGTTTCTTTTTATCTATCTTCTTCGTGTTTTGTTGAGGTAAAAATCAGTGCCATTATTTTCAATTTTACATTCCAGTTCCTGTCGCCGTGTAGAATGACATGGTTGCACTTGTAGGCACAATGGTGGGCAAAAATGCCTTCATCTTCTTCTTGTATGTTGTTAGTTTTCTCTGTTTTCTTCATCATCCAGTGAAATTAAGATGATGATAACGATGATGATGATGCAGCAGCCGCTGTTGTTGTTAATGTTGCAGTTGATGTACCATTGCCGCTGCTGCTGCTGCTGCTGCTCGTGTCAACGCTTTTTTGTAGGTGCGTGCGTGTGTGGGGGGGGGGGGGAAGCACTGAGGTCTCATTGGTGTTGTTGTTGTTGTTGTTTCTTTTTTGGTCTCCCTCAAAAATGGAACTAGTAGTAGAGAAAGAGATATTATTGTTCTTTTGGGGGTAATAATAATGAGGGAAAAGCCATGCTAGCACGCATCATGTCTTCTTCTTCTGTCCACCTCCGTCAGTTTCGGCGTGAGGAAAGCGATTCTTGAAGTGAAGCGACAATGCCGCTGTTTTAGAGAATTTGGCAGTCATGACGAGGAAAATCCCTGACGAAGAAAAACTGCAATTTCTGTCGGATTCTTCAAAATCAGTGTCAATAATTACACTACAGTATTTTATATTTTTTAATTTTTTTTTTAAAGATAGCTCGATTTTTTTTTTTTTTGTATTTTGAGAGACGAACACGATGTTTTTTTTTAAGTAATTATTTGTGCACATTTCCAAACATATTTCACATGAATTTTTTGTGCATGTGATTTAAAAACACAAAGAAAAAATAGTTTTTGGTTCTAAAATTATAAATTATTTAGTTGCAAAAAGAAATTCCATTAAATCATTATTACACTTGGTATTGTTTTTTTTTTTTTTTTTGTTTTTTTTTTTGTAGGCACGCATATTTACGGAATTTACCTGCGGAAAAATAATAAATTTGGTGTTTTATGCACTCCCCCAAATGAGAAAAAAAAAACAGATCTCTAATTAATAAGTTAGGTAAATCTTATTAAATAATTAGCAATTTTCTTTTTTAAACTAGTCAATAAAATTAAAAATAATCATCGTTGATTCGGCCTTGGTTATGCAAAAAGGATTTTTATTTGTCTTTGTGAATTATTTATTTATTTATTTGTTTGGACGTTTGCCAAGAGAAACCCATCATTTTTCGGTTGTAGATAATACAAACTTTAAAAAACACATACACACATTTTTGGGTTGGATGTGTGTGTTTTTAGGATCCAAAACTCTCAGCTTCTATTTCATATTGCAGCAACATTTGCAAATCTATAAATAAATACACTTTTATTTACCTGCTTCCAACAATAAACGTTAACCTGCTGTGTGGTTAAGATAATTGCATGTTTTTCAATCAGTGCTGTTGGTGTTTAAGCGCAGATAAAAATAAAAAAATACTGATTTAACATTTAAAAGGTTCGTTGGACTTCTCCACATGAAAGACTTTTGTTTTGTCGCAATACAATCTTCCTATCTTCTCTTTTAAATATTTAACATGATGGTGTATTACTGTGAGTTTGATATCCTTGCCTTTTTTTAAATTTACATGAGGCATATCTGTGAGTGTTTGGCCTGATTTTAAAATAGGGAAATATTTTCAAATATAATAAAAGAAACCGTGGAAAAGTGATTATTTTAAAAATGTATTGTATTTTTAATTGTTTGTATTTAATCTGTCTTTATTTTTGAACACATATTTTGACTAGTCTATTCTCCGACCATCATTCGGCAAATAATTTCAAGTCGTATTTTTAAACAATAATACCTCATCTCAAAAGTTCAAAACTCAAAAGTATAGACAAATATATCTTTATTTTATTAATTTTAATTTAAAAGTTTTACATTAACAGACTAAAACAAAAAAAAAAAAATATAGGATATACCTTAGGAAGGTGGGAGAATGGACCAGCCAGAACAGTTTGTTGACTAGTAACTAGTTTGATATTGTTGTAATTCATGGAATTAAGATGATTGAAGAATGCATCTGGAGAAAAAAAAAAAAAATTACCCGCTGGTCAAAATAACAAAGGTAGAGAGATAATGAAATAATTCAAGGTAGAATAAAAAATGTTGAATTGTTATTAAACAATTCAACATTTTTTTAGAACTTTGGATTTTAAATGTAGAAAAATGACCAAAACAACAAAAATAAAGATATGAATAATTCAGTTAATGGTAGTACTTCCTCGAAGAAGTTTGAATGACATTTTACACGACACGTGTGTTCATATATATATATATATATATATATATATATATATATATATATATATAGATCTGTTGTGCTTTTTGGAATACAAAAAAAAGTAAAACTCATTCGTACGTGTTACTGTTTTTTAATGTTGCTCTAGCAAACATATCTGTTGATGCATTTTAAACTTTTAAACGGATAAATTTTATGTTGATAGAATTCTTTGCGAACATTGTTTAGAGATTGAGTTGAGTTTATCTTTTTCTACCAAATAATCTCCATCTGCAGGTGTTTTCAGCATGTCTTTCCTCTTCATATTTGTTTCTTTTTTGTCCGTTTGCCAAAAAAAAAAAAAAACGAAATAAGTGTTTTTTTTTTATTCTGGTTGCAGAATGTGTTTTTTTTTTTTTTTTTTTTTTTTTTCAACAGGATTTTGTTTTGTGATGGCGGCAAATAGGCAATTTTCTTTTTCTTTCTCCCCGGCAGTAAGTAAACCTAACCCAACCCCTTTTCCATCTTAGGAAAGAGATCACACATTTTTAGAGTAAATAACAAACTCAGGTTTATTATCAAAAATCTGATTTTGATCCTCTTTGGGGATTAATTAAAGGGGAAGTCTTATACCGTATAAGACGAGCACGTCTTTTCCAAATGATTTTTTTTTGTTGTTGAACTCTGTAAAAATAGAAATTCATTCTACAACTCGGAATTGAAACTCTTTTACTTTTTCTAATGGTTTGTCTGATTCTGTTAAAAAACAAATTCAAATTTTGAATGTAAAAATATTGATGACAGGTCTGTTCATGTTTTAGTTCATTCTTAAATGTTTTGAAAGTAGAGAGTAATTTCAGAGGAAAACATGTTTGCCTATAAACATTGTAGTTAGTTGTACGTATTAAGTATATATGGACAGAATTGAAATTATGTAACTGGAGTGGAGGTCTATTCATATGCATATATGAGAGAAAAACATTTATACTTTGTGTGAGTAGGCACACGTGTATATACGATAACACACACAAACTCACGTTTAGTAACTAAGTAACGGTTTTTCATTTTATTATTCTTTCTTTGTGTGTAACTTTATGAAAGTAAGGATAGAAGATTCTTTATCTTTCTGCGTACAGTATCGATGGACGGACACACACACATCTGTCTCCATCTGCATGATGTGATAAATACAAATATTTTTCAAGTTCTATATAGTCTGGCACAAGACCACGTTTCCATGGAACAAGCGTTTCAAAGCAATCATCAACATGTGAGACTTGTTCATTATCAAGCCTCTTCTGAAATTGTACATCAACACACTGAACGTTCATCCATAGCAAAATTGTTGTTTTTTTTTTTTACTTTTTTATTTTCTTTATGTATTCAAATTTCATTTCAGAAGAAATATTTGTTGTGTTTAATTTTTTTTCTTACCATCAGAGAAATGAATTTTATACACAATGCATCCAATGAAGAGGTTTCTCTAGAGAGCATTGTGTTTGGCCTTGTGTCCTTACAGTGAGGGATGAGGGTGGGGAATAGATTTTTGTAGCACATTTCTAATTTTAAAAACTGCTTCTGCCAAAATTAATTTTTAATTTTGCTGGAGAAAACAATTATTTTCCTTTATTTTTTTTTAATTAAATCCAAAACATTAGGTTTGTGTTTCTCTTATTTTAAAACAAACATTTTCAGGTTCAATCCCAATGTGGATTTTAGAAGTCAGAGTAATTTCCAAAAATAACTTTGGGAAAGTTTGTAATTTGGTTTGGGAAAATGTGAAATTAAACTCTTTGCAGAATAGGACTAGACTAGTAAGATTTTATAGCATTAATCATCTAATTAGGGAGGGTCTGTCTGCTTTGAAGGTCACATTTCAAAATCCTGGATTTTATGTGCATTTAAATTTTAATCAGTAGTACCAATGAGATACATACAACCATACACAAAGCAGGTTGTGTGCACACACACATACATGCACACACAGTGTAATGGATTAAAATAGGTAACAATGAAGATAACATTGACATCTTTTTTTTAATAAATATATTTACAAAAATTACACAAAAAATGTCTTGAAATACTAAAGAATAAATTTATTCAATAAAATCGCCATTGACTTCAACAAAGGTCTCTGGACAATTTTATATTTTGAATTGTGCACATGCATGTTATTTATTTTTTGTTATTTTGTGACTAAACATTATAGTATGGTCACTTAAACACCATCTTTGAGAATATAGGCACTGTACTGCAATTCACTCTGCAGAAATTTGGCAATGGCATGCTGTACTGCTTTGTATTTTTGCCAGAAGATCCAATAGAAACATTTCAGAGTGTTTGTATGTCAATCTGAGGACAGTACAGAGGATTCAGAAAGAGTTGGATGACATGTCCAGTCAAAATCATATTGTTTGGTGTGATCACTATTGTTAGCAGTGTTATGCCTTCCCACAGGTCCTCAGACTCAACACAGAGGCCTACATCAAGTGCTTTGAGGAGGTAGTGCTACTTGGGTCAATAGGGTGGCTGCTGAAAGACCCTATGTCTGGCAACAGGATTCTGCACCAGTCCACACAAGCAAAAGAACTCAATCATAACTCTCAGACAATTTCTGCAACCACATCACCCTTTACAACTGGCCCCCTGACTCCCCAGACTGCAACCCCCCTTGATTATTATGTGTGGGGCACAGTTGAGCGAGCAACCAACAAAATTCCTTGTAACACCAAAGATAATCTAAAGGCAAGGGTTATGGCCACATTCACCAGCTTAAACAAAGAAATCATCCAAAAGAAATGTAGGAGATTCTGAAGATTTTTGGAGGTCATGGTCGAAGCCAATGGTGGTTTTATTAAATAAATTTACTCTTTAGTATTTCAATATATATTTTTGTGCAATTTTGGTAAATATATCTGTGTTATTTTCATTTGTTTGTGTAATTTAGACGACAATTTATCCATCGCGCATGTGCGTGTATCCAAAGAAAATCAATAACAAATTAGAGAAAATTTTTTGTGATACATTTCATCATTTAAGACTCTATTGGACTAAAGTGATGTTTATATTGATGTAACTACAGGATATATTGACTCGAAACAATAAATTGGTAAGCCGAGTTCGAATTCCAGTTGAATTCCTTGCTTTCACTTACGTACAAATACCCTTGGGAAAGGTACTAATCCATCTCTTCCCTCCAGTTATGGGTTAAATAATAGAACAGATTGGATTCTATAGCCTTGGCTGGCAACCAGTCTACTGCAGAAAGTAATGGCAACCTACTGCGGGATAATCTTCTGCCCAGTCAGTCATGTCTCTTTAAGACATGATCACCCAAGGCATGTATCACTTAACTGACTGAACTAGACATGCACACAAAGAGGAAAGGACACTGCAATTTTAATCTTTGAAATTCAAAATTTTATTTTTTTAAATGCGTTTAGCTTTGGCCAGTTTTATGGCTTTTTATTTTTTCCTTCTTTTCTCACTTTCGATATTAATTATCCGACATTGTGATAATAGTAGGTCTACAAAGAAAGGTGAAACATTGTAAGTACCAGGATGCAAATATTACAGTGAATGATTTGGCAATTAAAGCACTTCCTATGCACTTTGCCTTAGTAAATTGTTTTCCCTTTTAATTAAAGTAGCATTTTTTAAAATCAAAATTAGGATCCAACTCCTTACACTGAGCAACTAATATTTGAAGAGTTGTTTTGTAGAAGATCCCTTTCGTGTTCATATAATGTTTTATTTAAATTACTTGAGGTTTCTCAAATATATTCCTTCTGGCATTTATTGTTGTTTCTCCTATAGGTTCCCCCAGGTTTACCTTGGGCTAATAATCTAAATCTAAACTTATTTATAAATGAAACTTTGTGCGTGTGTATCTGTTACCTATAGACTCCAAAACGGCTGAACTGATTTTCTTGAAAATTTACACAGTTGTACTATAAGTGTCTGTGAGTGTTCTTAATGAGGTTTTGTGTCAAGGTAACCCTGATAAATATCGAAAATCGATAATCGAAAAAATTGGGTTATATAAAGAGTGGTCCGATTTAATCAAATTTGATACACTCATAGACAAAGACATAAGAAACGATATTCAGAAGTTTCAAGGTTGCAGTTCTTATAATAGTGCAGAAAATTGATTATATATATAAAAGGCAAGATGTTTGTGTGTGTGTCTGTTTATCTGCCTGTATGTCTGTATTTTTTTCAGCCATTTTATTTTAGTTTTTGCTTTTGCTTTGGGTTTGGCTCTAAATAGGTATAATTGTAATTCTTAGTCACAGCCATGATACCATTTACTTACAGGACTTATTTAGCCTAAGAAACAATATTCAGAAGTTTCAAGGTTGCAGTTCTATCCTTGGATGACTTATTTGACTCCAATATTGGAAATTGATACCCTGATATCCTACCGGGTCTGATCAAAATCAGTTTTTCAGCCCTTTCATTTTAGTTTTTGCTTCGGGATTGACTCTAAGTAGGTATAATTGTAGTCCTTAGTCTCAGCCATGATACTATTTACTCAGAGGACTTATTTAGCCTTCAAAATTCAGTTTAAGACAAAAAGAACTTATTTGATATCGATACTGGGAAATCAAAATTTGACTTGCATCCATTCATTTTTCTTTCAGTCTACGATTTTGCTTTAACTGGAAACAATTATTGCTTTTTAGTCTTTCATGCCAACGTCCAAAGAATCTGAGCTCCAGGACCATGGATTAGTTTTAAAGCTTTCATTTCACCCGAGCAATGCACGGCTATACTGCTAGTTATTATTATTTCTCTCTCATATATATATATATATATATATATATATATATATATATATATTCTATACTGATAGAAGAAAAGTAATCAATATCAGAGATTAAGATTGTTTATTTTTATTTACTGTTTACCCAACACAAGACCCAAGGATCACTGAAAGTAGAAGTTTACTGAGCAAGATTGTTGTGATAGAGGTTTTTGAGTTTGAGTTTTGTTTAATGGCATATCAACCTCTGTGGGTTATTTAATGCCAAAAAGGTAGGGTTTTAAGGTATTCTTTTAATGTTTGGTTATAGTGAAAAGGTTGATTTAGTCAAATTTTGATGAAAATTGTTTTTATTTTTATTAGTTTTTTATTTTTATTTTAGAAAACTGAAAATGTCTCCCAGGTTTGTATTAAAACATATACTGATAGTAATAATATTTTTCTTTTAAAAATGTATTCTTGGTAATATTTTTCCTTCAAAAATGTATATATATTTCTATAAAAGTCTATTTTTATGTATATATTTCTATTAAAGTCTATTGTTATACTTTCATAGTGTTTTGACTCCAGTTTGGGGGTTAACTATTTGCCCATAACTGGGACCCAAGCAGGTACTGCCACCCCAGGTCAGGGTGAACCTGGGAACAACAGCAATTAAAAGGTGGTTCCATTCTCCTCACAACCTCTCAATCAGAGACCTTGCTGCCAGATGTAGTTTATCATCATACCCAGGACCACTTGTGAGGGAGGGGAAAGGAGGAAATAAAAAATGCATATTGTGACAACTTGTAGGATAGATATCAGCTGATCCTGGACTTAGGTTTTTCTTGTCAGGGAAATATCTTCTCAGGAGTTTGTTCCACAAAGCAACAGTGCTGGGTCAGAAACTGTGTGAGTGGTAATTGTTTCTTATCAAGGGAATATGAATGAAATTGGGATGGTTTGTTGTTGTGAATATGGAACAGCAGGTTTTAGCTGCAAAGATCTGAACTGGTTGGACTAAGGAATGGAACGTGTTTGAACATTTTCTGTGGAGTAGGAAGAAGCTAGCAACATTTCATCTGTAGGGTAAGGGTTGCAAGGTGGAGAATATTTAATCACCCACAAGGCCACATAATGGCTTTTGAACTTTGTCAAGTTTGGACAATAAAGATTGGGCAGTGCCAGCTGAGATATGTCTGCAAGACACCATTATTGGTCGGATCTGCCTCTTGTAAAGATAAAGCATGGCGGCAGAAGTTTGGTATTTTGTTAGGAAGAGGCCTTTTATAGCCAGTAAGAAAATAGGAATCAACTTCATACGTCAATGTCCACACTGTCTACATATATATAGATTTGACATTTAACTGATTGATGTTACCTCCATATTTTCGAAGACAGACCTTCTGGGAATTGCTCCATCCACTAGTCAAGGGATATCAACAATTGGCTGCTTATACTTCTTGATTTTATACTGCTAGTATAATGTATATATATTTCAATAAAATATTCTATATATACATTTTTAATATGTATAGATATTAATACAAATATAATGTTTGTCACTGAGTTGATTGGTGCTACCTTCTTCATCCTGACTTCAGAGTTTTGTAGTTGGAACTTCCAGCAATCACTCCATCCACTCATCAGGGGGTATTAGCAATTGACTATTTATATTTCTCATTTTTTTGTTCTTTTATATATGCAGTTTTCATTGGTGCAATGTTGATATTTTTTCCTTTCATGGTGTTTGTGTGTGTGTTCACGATTTTTAAGAAACTAATAGATTTTTATTTTTAATTCAACATAATTTCTTATCACTTATATGTTCTATTTCAATGGATACACGGGTTTGTGTAGATGCCCTGTTTATTTTTAGTAGTGTGAATTACATCTACCAGGCTGTGCAATTAAGAATCCAGTGGATATCGGCTTGGAACAAGAAATCGGAGAGCTGAGTTCGAATTCCAGCTGAATTCATTGCATTCACTTAGGCGCAAATACCCTTGGGAAAGGTATTAATCTGTCTCTTCCTTCCAGTTATGGGTTAAATAACAGGACAGATTTGGTTCTATAGCCTTGGCTGGCAACCAGTCTACTGCAGAAAGCAATGGCAACCTACTGTGGGATAATCTTCTGCCCAGTCAGTCATGTCTCTTCTGAGACATGATCGCCCAAACGTGTTTCACTTAACTGACTGAATCATCAAGATGGTGTCGCCTGCGGCAGGGATTGAACTTGTGTCCCTCTTGATTCTGATTTTCAAATGCACAGTCTGGTAGATGTAATTGACATGACTAAAAATCAAATGGGGCGTCTACACAAACATATGCATCCACTAAAATATAACATAAGTAACAAGCAATAAATATATGCATACATATTTACAGGGTCTTTTATAAGTGTGTGTGTGTCTGTGTGCGTGTTTGTGTGCCTGTGTGTGTGTGTGTATCCATTACCTATAGACTCAGAAACGGCTGAACCGATTTTCTTGAAAATTTAATTTACACAGCTGTACTATAAGTGTCTGCGAGTGTTCTTAGCTAGGTTTTGTGTCGAGGTATCCCCGATAAATACTGAAAATCGAAAAAATTGGGTTATAGAAGGAGTTGTCCGATTTTAATAAAATTTTATACACTTGTAGACAAAGACATAAGAAATGATATTCAGAAGTTTCAAGGCTGTAGTTGTTACAATAGTGCAGAAAATCGATATATATATATATATATATATATAAAGCAAGAGGTTTGTGTGTGTGTCTGTTTATCTGTCTGTATGTCCTTTATACAAATTCCACAATTTTTATCCGATTCTCACCAAACTTCACACAAATATTCTTTAGGCTGAGTCTGAGCTCCAGGACCATGGATTAGTTTTAAAGCTTTCATTACACATGAGCAATGCTGGGTTATACTGCTAGTTTTCAATTATATATATAAACACACACACACACACACACACACAGAGGGTGTCCATAAAGTTTGTGTGCACTTTAAAAGTACAAACACTAATAAAGTTATAAATTCTTTTTAAAAGTGCACACAAAGTTTATGGACACCATATATATATATATATATATTGTTTAATACTTAGTTTTTGGCCCTAATAGGGTTAGATCAGTACACATTTGTAATAAAAAGTGAATGAAAACGTCATAATTCATTTGAATTTAAACAATGTGCATTCATAAATTCTCTGCCACGTGAACGTTCAAATAAAACACCGTTACAAGAGCGTTTTTAAAAAGAAAAACGGTAAATCAGTTATTAAAAATCGCCTGAAGACACCATTCATGATAGAAACCTGCTTAGCGAAATAACTTGTTTAAAAATGGAATATATATATATATATATATATATATTCAGTTAGGTGTGAGTTTGTGACCCTGGGTTTCATACTTCTGACAATTGCAAAAGCGTGAAACCCAGGGTCAGAAACTCACACCTATCTCACTGAATATGTTAGCTCTATCACTGATATTGAGCGCTTTCAAATAAGTACTGCACATATATATATAACAAATTGCATATATATACACATACACATTTCACACACACACACACACACACATATATATATATATATATATATATATCACCTCAAGCAAGGCACTCTATTGCCACTGGTGTGCAGGGGGTTACATAGAAGAAAAGTTATAAGAAAGAGTGACAGGTTACAGGGCGTGTCAGGAAATGGGTAAGAGAAGGGTTAAGATACTGAGAGTGGAGTAGACAGTGAAAAGAGCATGAGAGAGAGGATGCAAGTTAGCAAGATAGGAGATGACTATTGACTTTACACTTAAACTCCTGGACATTGTAGCTGTCAGGGAAGCAAGTAAACAGAAGGGGATTCCACAGGTGGGAAGTGCGAGAAAAGAAGCTGCTGGAGTAGAATTTGTGTTTACATTCTATATATATATAGTTAGGAATTAATAACTATATAATTATATTAGGCTCTATAATATTTATTATTGAACACTGTTCATAATAAAATAAATGCCGGGGCACTCAAAATAGTAAAACCTTGAGTCCTCTTCACCTGGAATTTTATATATATATATAATAGAACGAAATATGTCACTTACTCACGACCTAGGTTTCAACCTCACCAGTCTCCTCATGCAATATATATATATTCTATAGTGATCGAACAGTAACTCTCTGTTTTATGTATCAGTGGCTAGCCAGGAGTCCTGACTTAACAAACTGTGACTTTTTTCTTTAGGGTTGGTTAAAAGAGCAAGTCTATGACAAACCAAGACTTTGGAAGAACTTACCAGAAAAATATATGAAGTTATGTCTTCCATCACACAAGAGTTCCTGGTGAAATCGTTTGACATGATTTTTTGGTGGCTCAAGAAGCTGGTAACGAAATCTGGAGCCCATATCGAATTTTTAGATAAAACCTCATTTTAAACACTTTTTTCTCATGTTCATTTCTTGTTAAAATTATAGTTAATAAATAAAGTATTTTAAAATGCGGAGTTACTTGTCAATCACCCTGTGTATATGTGTGTGTGTGTGTGTGTACATATATACGCACAAATTAACAACTAGATCCCACCCTTTTATTGTGAAAACAATAAATTGTAAACGCAAATTCTACTCTATCAGTTTCTTTTCTCACACCTTGCAGCTGTGGAATTCCCTTCCATTTACTTGCTTCCCTGACAACTACAATCTCCAAGAACTTAAATGTAAAGTCAATAGTCATCTCCTATCTCACTAACCTGCATCCTCTCTCTCATGCTTCTTTCTCCGTCCACTCAACTCTCATCAGTATTCTCATTCTTCTTTTGCCCACTTCCTGACACCCCCTATAACCTGTCACTTTTTCTCATAACTTTCCTCCTATGTAACCCCTGCAAAACAGTGGCAGTAAAATGCCTTGCTTGGGGCAATATGATTATAAAATATATATATATGTGTATACACACACACACACACACAAAAAGTATGCACACATATATATACTCATACCCACCAGCTTGTAGACAGCATATACACTAAGCTGTAATTTTATTCAATGATACATTTGAATGATAAAAATAAATTCACTTTAAGAAGGAGGTGGATTCTGCCTAATTGTTAATTTTAGACATTATTTATGACTTAATGCTAACACATTTTTTTCTGCAAATCTAGTTCTTCACACATGATAAACACTCATTAATGTCATGTAAATAAAGGTTCCTTCATAACAGAAAATGTATTGATATTTTTTGCCTATGTGTTTGACGGTTAAACATCATTTTATATATATTTTATACACACACACACACACACACATATATATTTGCTTATTTTTCTTCAGATTTAAACCTGGAATTAATAATAAACCTCTCTTTTTAGTCACAATTTTGCATTTATATTTTCTCTAATGTGAACATTTTTACCATGGTTTTTTTTTTTTTTTTTGCATTCTAAGGCAGAGATCTTTTTTTTTTATTTTCTTCTTTTTGGTGGGAAACAAATGCTTTTGCCCAACTCTGGGGAAAAGTCACGTGGAAACCATTTTGTACAGATGACATTCATATTAGCCCAAATATTTCTATCCGCCCTTAATATAAGCTTACACACCCTCATCTCTTGTGCTGTTCCTCCTTCTCCTCTTTCTTCTTTCTGACACTGGGGGTGGAGGGGTCTTATTAAATAAAAATAATAATCATAACAGCTGATGGGTGGTGGTAGTGGCTGTCTTTTGATAATGTGTCAGTATCTTGTCTTTCTTGAGATAGAAACATAAATGAGATTAGCAAAGGGTTAAGTCTCTCTATCTTGATTGTTTTTTTGTTTTTTAACTTTATTTGCTGCCCTGTCAGAGGCAATGCCAGATCGAAACCTCTACTTCTGGGTGAATACAGAAATCTCAGTCATGGCAAGAGACATGCTTTACAGATGGAATGAGTCAATTTTTGTAGACAAACAAAAAAAGTGTCTCTTCTGTGCTGTCAAATATGCCTTGGTATTCTTTGTGGATGTGTAATGTGAATCGTGTGTGGACAGACGCATACAAATTTTGTGTTCAATTCTCAAACAAAGGATCTAATGTTAGCAAGTCGTAATAACTTTATGATGAACGTTGGTTACCAAACCATTGGAGATTTCCAATAGAACCAAACTTTTAAATGTCATTTTTTTTCCTTCTCATTAATTATTTCTAACTCTCCCTCACTTATATATATATATGTGTGTGTGTGTGTGTGTATATATATATATTCCATTTGTAAAAGAGTTATTATGCGACCTAGGTTTCTACCATCAGTGGTGTTTTCAGGTGATTTGCAAATCGCCTGAAGACACCACTCATGGTAGAAACCATTTACAAATGGAAAATATTCAAGTCAGATTTTATTCAGAATTTTTTGTTTTTATCCTTTTTATTTTAGAAAATGAAAATGTCTTCTAGTTTTGTATTCAAAAATGTTTTGCTGAGAATATTTTTTTCCTTCAAAAATATATTTTTTTTTATAAAAGTCTATTTTTATGTGTAATATATATATATATATATATTTCTATAAAAGCATATTTTTATACTTTCATAGTGTTTTGACCTCAGTTAGGGGGTTAACTATTTGCCCATAGTTGGGACCCTAACAGATGCTACCACTCCGGGTCAGAGTGGACCTGGCGACAACAGTAATTAAGAGGTTGTTCCATGCCTTTCACAACATCCCAATCAGAGACCTTGCTGCTGGATGCAGTTTACCGTCATACCCAGGACTAACTCTACAGGGACAATAGTCTGATAATTTTAAGAAATCGTAACAAAATGCAGACAAAACTAAAATAACAATCTAAACTTATTTATAAATGGAACTTTGTTTCTGTGTGTGTGTCTGTGTAGGTGTGTGTCTGTTACCTATAGACTCCGAAATGGCTGAACCACTTTTCTTGAAAATTTACACAGTTGTAATTCCTCGCATTCACTTACGCGCAAATACCCTTGGGAAAGGTATTAATCCGTCTCTTCCTTCCAGTTATGGGTTAAATAACAGGACGGATTGGGTTCTATAGCCTTGGTCGGCAACCAGTCTACCGCAGAAAGCAATGGCAACCTACTGCGGGATAATCTTCTGCCCGGTCAGTCATGTCTCTTTCGAGACATGATCGCCCAAAAGCGTGTATCGCGCATGGCACTTAACTGACTGACTATAAGCGTCTGCGAGTGTTCTTAGCTAGGTTTTGTGTCAAGGTACCCCCGATAAATATCGATAATCGAAAAAACTGGATTATAGAAGGAGTTGTCCGATTTTAATCAAATTTGATACACTCATAGACAAAGGCATAAGAAACGATATTCAGAAGTTTTAAGGTTGCAGTTATTACAGTAGTGCAGAAAATCGATTATATATATATAAGGCAAGATACCAGGTCTGATCAAAATCAGTTTTTCAGCTTTTTTATTTTAGTTTTTGCTTCGGGTTTGACTCTAAGTAGGTATAATTGTAGTTCTTAGTCTCAGCCATGATACCATTTACTTAGAGGACTTATTTAGCCTTCAAAATTCAGTTTATGACGAAAAAAACTTATTTGATATTGATACCAGGAAATCAAAATTTGACTTACATCCATTCATTTTTCTTTCAGTCTACAGTTTTGCTTTAACTGGAAACAATTATTGTTTTTTAGTCTTTCATGTCAACGTCCAAAGAGTCTGAGCTCCAGGACCATGGATTAGTTTTAAAGCTTTCACCCGAGTAACACTGGGCTATTCTGCTAGTATATATATATATATATATATATATATATATAGGTTAGGTGCGATTTGGAAATTGTCGCAGTTATTTTATTATTTCAAATATTCTTTAGGCTGAGTCTGAGCTCTAGGACCATGGATTATATAAAGTATACAGAAAACTTAATGGCAAACCACCGTTTATGCACACATCCGCCAAGCACCATCAAAAGCTTAGCTGACACATTGCCTTGATAATGTCCAGACTAGAACAAAGCGTGTTGAGTAAGATAAGTTTTCCTTTTGTCATTATTCACACATACACAAACACACATATATATAACACATCTATAAATATGTAATCAGATACAAATACGTAAAATGAATGCGTATTTCATGATTTATACACATTTGTGTGCATACACACACATACATACATATATAGAAACAAAGTGCATCAAGCAACTTTATTTCATATCTATTTTCCTTACCTCTTGCGTACTAATCGGAATGCCTTCAGCAACCGTAAAAATGACTCCCTCTAATCTTGCATGCATTCCAATCAATAAACATTGAATCCCCCCTATTGCTGCCCATGAACATCAAAGTTACTCTCTCCCTACACACTTCTGCTTCCCATGATTCATTTCATTTATCAAATCTTTTTGTGAATTTCTTTTTTAATTTTTTACCTTATTTATTTTTCTCCTTTCTCTTATTGTTTATCACTTTGTTTTGGAAGAAATTGCAAGACTTTTTGCTTATTGGCTCCGGGTCCCATTCACACACACACACGCACACACACACACACACACACATCTTTCTGGTACATTCTTATTGCCAACTCTAAAAATGACATCGTCTCATGTTAAAATTACCAGTGATTCCCAAATAATGAAAGGTTCTACAAGGGCAGCAGTAAAAATGAATTTCTCACAAATGACTGAATGAAAAGCAATTAAGAAAGAAAAAGAAGAAAAGGTGCAAAATATGGAACCACAAGGATCCCAGACCAGAAAAAGTTCTCCATAGTTTTTTAGCAGAAAACATGACCTGAAGATTGCATTCAAACAAGAAACAGGCTGTCGCCATTCGTTGTTGACCTCAATGTCCACTTTTATATTTATATACTCTCTATTCCTAATATTGACTACTTTTACCCAAACTATATTTTTATCAGATATATGTGTATTTATGCATGTGTGTACGTGTGTGTGCGCACATGCGAGCACATGTATATGCAACACACATACACATTTGTGGCTCGGAATGAGAAATCGGGGAGCCAAGTTTGAATTTCAGTTGAATTCATTGCACTCACTGATGCGCAATTACTCTTGGAAAAGGTATTAATCCACCTCATCCCTCCAGTTATATGTTAAATAACAGGACAAGATTGGGTTCTATAGCCTTGGTCGGCAACCAGTCTACCACAGAAAGCAATAGCAACCTACTACGGGATAATCTTCTGCCCAGTCAGTCATGTCTCTTTTGAGACATGATCGCCCAAGCGTGTTTCACGTATGACACTTAACTGACTGATACACATATATATGGGATAGATATTTTACTTATTAGTTCATCAAATTTTTATTAAATATTATTTTTCAGTGGATATTCATATTTGAGTAGACGTTTCATTTATTTATTTATGAATACATGGAGCATCTACTCAAATATGAGTGTAGATGCTTCATACCTTCAAAATCACTATTAGACTCATCGAATCATAGAACTCTTACCAAATCCTCTGCACTGTCTCCAGGTTGAAGCTTTGGCATGAATGCCAAACAGTACATCATGGTGTTTCCAAATTCCTAGTGGAGCGAATTGCATCCTGATGCACTTTTTATCACAGATGGTGCCCAACTGACCCTACTATACTGTGCAGTTGACAAAATTAAAAACAAGCAACATGTATGGGCAAAATTAAAAATATCAAATTGCAGTAGTTTATCCATCACACCCTCTGTGTGTGTGTGTATGTATATATATATACATATATTAGTGGAGTTTTATGTCAACACAAGATAAAATTGTCGGCGATGGTGGATGTTTTTGTGTTACCGTCTTTATAATCTCTCTGAAGATGGCTCATGTGAGTTGAAAGCTTAGAAACAATTTAATAAAAAGTTATCCAAATGTTGGAGAATTTTTGTCTTTATTTTTAAATGAAATTAAAGCCCAAATACAATGTTTAGAACAGGTCATGATTAAACATAATGGACATTCATTGTCTCTTATATTTAACAGTATATGTTTAAAAAAATATATGTGTGTGTGTGTGTGTGTGTGTGTGTGTGTGTGTGCACATTTGGAGGCTCTTTACATAAAAGATGGCAACCCATCATTTCGCAAGTGTTAAAATCCCATTTTATCTCTTTCACCATCCATAGCCTGTGAGCACCCCATTTGTTTCAGACCCCACTCCTTTAACAACATCAATGCTTCGTTAGTTCGTATATAATTTCATTTTTTCTTTCTGCTATGAAAACATTGGTGAAAAGAACTTGAACCATTTCAACAAGATCTTTTACAAATTTTCATTCAATATCAAACATCTTGACTTCAAGAGAAACTCACCAAAAGCTTAACGGATATTTGTTGTTTGTTTTATTCAACAAAATACTTTGATTGCCATCTAAAATACAGGGTTTAAAATATGATGACCACAATTTTAATTTCACCTTGTGAGGCTAGAGTGAGGATGTGCGTTGTGGCGCAGTCAATATTGGCTCGGAACGAGAAATCAGGGAACCGAGTTCGAATTTCAGTTGAATTCCTTGCATTCATTTACGCGCAAATACCCTTGGGAAAGGTATTAATCCGTTTCTTCCTTCCAGTTATGGGTTAAATAATAGGACAGATTGGGTTCTATAGCCTTGGTCGGCAACCAGTCTACTGCAGAAAGCAATGGCAACCTACTGCGGGATAATCTTCTGCCCAGTCAGTCATGTCTCTTTCGAGACATGATCGCCCAAGTGTGTATCGCGCATGGCACTTAACTGACTGACTGAGGCTAGAGTGCTCATATCAAACAAAAAAAAATGGCAACAATTAATTAATTTATCAAAGTACTTCATATTTTTAAAAAATATTGTTATGGACATAATCTTAGCCGAAAATTATAAAATGATTTGTAATGTAAAAATATCAGTAGAGTTGGATTTTAGTTTGAAGAAAAGTGAACCTTTATTGAACCCCAGAAAGAATCAAATTGGCTGTGTGTCTAATAAGATCCGTGATTAGTGAGTTTGAATCTCATGTAACATGTAACAGGACAATAGAGTCTAGGATATTGGATTGCATGATGCAAAGAGTAAATTCATTTCCAATGTCGTATTCATCTCCTCCCCTCTCTTTGGTTGCCTGTCAGTTGTTAATAAATGTCTGGGCCTTGGGGGAAAGATTTTGCATATCCCTCATTTGGTTGCCTTTATTGAAAGCCGTGATAAAGAGATTGATCTGCATGGAGAATTTGAGAAAACTGGCTTTTAATCAGGTCAAACTTTCTGGTGATATTACAAATCATACTTTATGATGCAACCATGTCATATGCTTCTTGTCTTTAGGGAAAAGGGAAAATTTCATTACTCAAAATGTTTTTCTCTATTTTTGATGATGGGTTTCATAAAGAGTTTTTTAAAAATGCTTCTGAAAGTTTTTCATCTCCATTCCATTACCACAAACCTCTTCTCAGCCAATGCACATTTTAGTAGTTTTTGCTATTTAGAGTAGTCCTTCTAGACTGGTTGTCACCCAAGGCTAGAAAGCCTAGTCTACCCTACTATAGGGTATTAGCTGAGGGAAGAAGAGATGGATTCTCATCTCCATTCCATTCTTTTACCCATGAACCATTTCCTAGCCCCAGTGGACATTTGAACAATTTTCACTGTTCTCTCAATGTAAGTCTTCAAGTAAATTTCATAGTTGTATGGCCAATTTATGCATCTCGCTGAATGGAGCTGATATAATTATTTACTGCATCTCTCTGAACAGGGCTCAGTTCAATCTCATTTAAACATACATAGATACCGACCAGACCTTATCTGGAACATACTTGTTAATAACACAAATATCATAGCATCATCCACATTAGACTCTATTGAGAGAGTGTAGCATTTTCTTATTGTCTAGCAGTTCTCTACCAGCAGCGGTTATTTACTTCATTCAGCTTGCAAGTCTTGTATTTGATAAATATTGCTATTTATTTCCGACCTCTGTTTGGGTTTTTACTCATGCAGTATCCTTTTAGGTTATAGCAAAACCTTACTGCTTAGATGTATGATATTTTATGTATGCAATGTTTTCAGCCAGATTCTTCTCTTATAAGAGACTAAATCTAGTAAGATTATTGTGAAAAGCAGTTTTATCCCTGAAGAGTACCTTGATGTTGTAATGTTAAATAATCCTTTGTTTCTAGTCTGCCATCCTTATAACATGTTTTCTGTCGCTAGTCATACTGGGGTGTATAGACAAAAAGAGTTAATCACAATATTTTGGCTAAAATATCTAAATCTATTTTTTTTACCTTGGAAAATATGTTTCTAATTTTGTACAATTAGAAGATTCTGTATAAGAGGACTTACCAATTATTGCCCCATTCAATCATTGTACCAATTAATTATGAAAAGAAATAAATTTACTTCATTTTGGTTCTAGTTTCATTATGCTATTTGATCAAAAACTTGTTTAAAACCAGTTATTTATGTATATATAGACAGTAATGATTATGGCCTAATCCTTATATAATACGTTGGACACAATTGAGACTTGGGTGTTTTCTTACTGTCTAGCAATTCTCTATTAGCAATGGTTATTTACTTCATGTCACTTGCAAGTCTTGTATGTGATGATATTATAAAAATCACTATTTATTTCCAACTGCTATTCAGGTAATTACTCATGCAATAACCTTTTAGGTGACAACATTTTGGCAACAAAGATTTGGCCTTCAGAATTTTTGCGATGAAGGTTTGGCCAATTACAACATTTTGGTTGAAGAAAATTTTGTGACAGTTTTTGGGACAAACATTTTGGCATCAAAAATTTTGCTAATGAACATTTTGGTGATGAAGACTTTTGGTGGTGAAGATTTTGGCTGACCTCAAGTAAAAGGATGACCAATACAACATTTTTGTGATGAATGTTTTGGCCAAACACAACTAAACGTTCATGGATACATTTCATGAATAAAGTATCAGTAAAACTTACGGAAAAAACTTACCAATATAACTTTTGTGAACAAGGGTTTTTACATAAAATTCAACAAGGATACATTGGTCAAAAGAAGGAAAAAACTACAAAGTACTTTTAGGCTCTACCAAGGATCATGTGGTATTCAAACAATTGTTTGAATTACAACATTCAAATATATATACTTTTCACAAAAGTAAAAATGGAGGAGTTTAAAAACTTTTTGCTGTAAATCTTAAATAAAGAACTATTTTCCGAAGTATCGGAAGAATGCTATATCTGGTCACAGGACTAGAAATAGTGCACAAAAAACACTTTTGAATCAAATTAAAAGTAGATATAAAATGGAAGAGGGAAGTACTCCAGATGAGGCTGAACCTAAGAATGTTCTTTTTTTTTTTTTATACATTTGAGGTACCCCATCTCTCGGAAAGTTCGTGAAATAGAAGTCCAGAAAAGACTTTGTAAGAGAAAAAGAACGGTTACGGAAAGGATTGACATCAACCCTAAAAGAAAAAATATTAACTCTGGGTAGAGTAAATCTAAAATGGTGGGTGTTATGTATGTACCTATGGATAGTAATGGGTATGTCCCAATCCATATATAATACATTAGACTCTACTGACAGAGTGTGGTGTTTTCTTACTGTCTAGCAGTTCTCTACCAGCAGTGGTTGTTTACTTCCCACAGCTTGCGAGTTTTGCATGTGATGATATCTAATCTAAACTTATTTATAAATGAAACTTTGTGTGTGTGTGTATGTATGTGTGTGTGTGTCTGTTACCTATAGACTTCAAAACGGCTAAACCAATTTTCTTGAAAATTTACACAGTTGTATTATAAGCGTCTGCGAGTGTTTTTAGTTAGGTTTTGTGTCGAGGTACCCCCGATAAATATCAATAATCGAAAAAATCGGGTTATAGAAGGAGTGGTCTGATTTTAATCCAATTTGATACACTCATAGACAAAGACATAAGAAATGATATTCAGAAGTTTCAAGGTTGCAGTTCTTACAATAGTGCTGAAAATTGATTATATATATATATATATATATATAAAAGGCAAGATGTTTGTGTGTGTGTCTGTTTATTTGTCTGTATGTCCTTTATACAATTTTTATCCAATTCTCACCAAACTTCACACAAATATTCTTTAGGCTGAGTCTGAGCTCCAGGACCATGGATTAGTTTTAAAGCTTTCATTGCACCCAAGCAACACCGGCCTATACTGTTAGTTATAAATATTACTATTTATTTTCAACCTTCATTTGGGTCTTTACTCATGCAATAACCTTTTAGGTTACAACAATATGTAAATATAAAAATTGTCATTATATATGATAAAGAATAAATAAGAAACAAATCTAACATGTTTCGTCTTTATTAAAAGCTTCGTCAGAGAATGAGACATAGAGAAAAAAAGAAAGTGAAGACTGGACAACCCTGTGTGATGCAATTTTTAGACTTTCAGCATTCAAGTATGAAATAGACTATTGCCACTTGGTATTGACATCAGTGTACATATTTCTTATATTTACACACTTTATTCCAGATATTGAACACTATTACTTTATAAATATAGCATACCTAGAAACTATATTTTATGTGTGTATGTGTAAATACATATATATATAAAATGATTTGTTTGAACATTATTTTTGATCGATACTTGTATTTAAGTAGATATTCTGTTTATAATCAAACAGTATTATATATTTATATCTACTGGCCTGATTATTTACGACAAATTTTTGTTATGAAAATGTGTGTCATTTGGCAGGATTCAAACTTGTGACCCCTATCCACATAGGGGAAGCCACCATGTGATCAGGCGTGTCTTAGATCCTGCCAAATGATACACATTTTTCATAACAAAAATTTATCATAAATAATCAGGTTGGTAGAAATAAATATATAATACGGTTTGATTATAAACAGAATATCTACTTAAATACGAGTATCGATCAAAAATAATGTTCAAACAAATCATTTCAAATTGTCAGTTGTTTATAACCAGTTTTGTTATTCTTCATTAATTTCCATAACATGTTTACATTTGTTGACATTACGATACATTTCAGAGCAGATATGGTTTTTATGATGAATTTGAAAATTGCATTATAGGCTTAATTTGACTTTGTTTAGACTGATCGTCATTCATGGTCGAGAGGTCTAAGAGGCACCAGATCACATAGAGGCTTCCCCTATGTAGGTAGGGGTCGCAGGTTTGACTTCTGTCGAATGACACACATTTTCAAAACAAAAATTTATCGTAAATAATCAGGCCAGTAGAAATAAATATATAATAATGTTTGATTATAAACAGAATATCTACTTTAAATATGAGTATCGATCAAAAATAATGTTCAAACAAATCATTTCAAATTGTCAGTTGTTTATAACCAGTTTTGTTATTCTTCATTAATTTCCATAACATGTTTACATTTGTTGACATTACGATACATTTCAGAACAGAGATGGTTTTTATGATGAATTTGAAAATTGCATTATAGGCTTAATTTGACTTTGTTTAGACTGATCGTCATTCATGGTCGAGAGGTCTAAGAGGCACCAGATCACATAGAGGCTTCCTCTATGTAGGTAGGGGTCGCAGGTTTGACTTCTGTCGAATGACACACATTTTCAAAACAAACATTTATCGTAAATAATCAGGCCAGTAGAAATAAATATATAATACTGTTTGATTGTAAAAACAGAATATCTACTTAAATACGAGTATCAATCAAAAATAATGTTCAAACAAATCATTTCAAATTGTCAGTTGTTTATAACAAGTTTCGTTAATCGTCATATATATATATATACATATATATATATATATATATATATATATATAAAATTGTCATCCGCAGACAGATCTTTTTCGCTGTACCACAGCTCATCAGTACAGTTAGACTCCGATTGCTACACAAGCCAGGCTCGAAACCCGACCGATTTGGTGTCAGTCAGCGACTCTACTCCTGGGTCACAGGGTGTTCAGTGTATATATATATATATATATATATATATATATATATATATATATACTAATGTTCACCTATTCAGTCAGTTAAGTGCCATACATGATGCACACTTGGGCAATCTTGTCTCAAATGAGACATGACTGACTGGGCAGATGATTATCCCGCAGTAGCTTGCCATTACTTTCTGTGGTAGGCTGGTTGCCAGCCAAGGCTATAGAACACAATCTGTCCTGTTATTTAACCCATAATTGGAGGGAAGAAACTGATTAATACCTTTCCCAAGAGTATTTGCACATAAGTGAATGCAAAGAATTCAACTGGAATTCAAGCTCATTACAAAGCTCAAAACTCACTCAAGGTAGAGCATTACTGTGTGGAGTTGTATTAGCATAAGTAAGCACCAGTATTAGGAGTACAGAGCTGAAGGAGAATTTAGAAGGGACTGGGAGCAAATTCTAAACAGGAAACAAGGGATAAACATTTCCTCTTGTTCAAAAAATTGAGGAGGATTAATACTTTCAAAATTGATTATCGCTTTTATGCTTGATGTCAATATTTATTTGTCTAAAACTGTATTTGCTTTCAATAAATTTTCTCTCTCTTGCTGTCGACAGTCATTTTGAAAATAAGACAGTATTTGGTGAGCAAAACCATCATCAGTCCATATGTCCCCATAAAATCAGTATCACTTGATTTGTTCAAGGACACTATGTGTGTGTGTGTCTGTCTGTGTGTGTCCTGGCTAGAAAATGATAATTTGTACCTGTCGTTGTATGTTAATATTTAAACCTGATTTTCATACAGGATCCTGTCCAGTCACCCAGAAAAAGAAAGAAGAGCGGAAAGCATTTCGGTCAAGGCAGTGGTCCGAATGGAAGCAAATAGTCGGGTGAAGGGGTTTAAGAGTTTAACAAAGTGGCTGGATTGGTGGCAGGGGTGGGTGTTGAAGAGTGAGAAGTTTTGGCAATATAAGAGAGGAATGAAGAAATGATTTAGATTGAAAGGGAGAAAGAAGACAAAATAACAGGAGAAAACAAAAGTAAAAGAAAACGAGAGACAAAGGAGCATCGCTTAATAATATATAAACCATTCTGTGATCAACAAATTCACTATAAATGGCTTTTATGATACATTGAACAATATGAAATGATTCATGAAAGAAGGATAATTATCTTTACATCATGATATCACGTAACCAATTAAGATCTTAAGGGTAACACATGTTCTGCAGCCAAGGCAGCAGTTGGTGTGTCTAGAGCAAGATACCTGACAGAGCCCATCTTTCTTCAGGCTGGTTTTCTATGAAAAAAATTCCTTCTTGATTGGTTGCCAGCTCAAGGCAAGTACTGTTATTTAACCCAAAGAGAGGGAATTCATACCTTTCTCAAGAGTATTTGTTTGAAACTAAATGTAATGAACTTGGATTTTAACATGGCTTGACAATTTTACTTTCCAAGTTATAACCCTTGCTCTGCATGCAAATCCAGTTTTATTCTCTTTGAAACAAGCTAGGATGTGCATTGTGGTGCAGTGGATATTGACTCAGAATGACAAATTAGGGTGCCAAGTTCAAATTCCAGTTGAATTCCTTGCATTCACTTACCCACAAATACCCTTGGGAAAGGTACTAATCCATCTCTTCCTTCCAGTTATGTGTTAAATAATAGGACAGATTGGATTCTATAGCCTTGGTCGGCAACCAGTCTACCGCAGAAAGCAATGGCAACCTACTGCGGGATAATTTTCTGCCTAGTCAGTCATGTCTCTTTCGAGACATGATCGCCCAAAGTGTGTATCATGTATGGCACTTAACTGACTGAAACAAACTAAATCAGAAATTTCAGCTTCTTAGAAAAAAGTACTTAAATATATATATATATATATATATGCATCATCAGTATTCTCATCCTTCTCTTACCCACTTCCTGACATCCCCTATAAACCTGTCACTCTTTCTCATAATTTTCCTCCTATGTAACCCCTTCCAAAACAGTGGCAGTAAAATGCCTTGCTTGAGGTGGCAATATGATTATAAAAAAAGTATATATATATATAAGAAAAAGTGCGAGAAGCAGTGAACGTTTTGTTTAAAATGTAGAGTTATTGTTGCTATTATCATTAATATTACTTGCTTTTTGTATGATATATTAAGTGTCTATAATGGTATTTGTGTCGCTACACATGTTTTGAGTCTAAATTTGACTTTCTTCAGGTGAATAAACTTGTGGCTTTACATATCGAGATCCGTTTGTTTTTCTGATGACCAAGGTATAATATATAAATAAGTCAAGTGCTTGGCAGGTCAGAGAGTTCATGTGTGTACATGCATGTTGAGTTTTTCCCCACTCGCACATTAAGTTTCCCCTGTCACCTTTGTTGACTCTAAAAAAAATTTTTCACTGACTTGCAAAATTTGATAAATATAGACGTAAGTCAGTGAAAAACTTTTTAAAAGAGTCAACAAACGGGACAGGAGAGACTAAACATGCAAGTGTGAAAAAAATTTACACACACACACACACACATGCATATGAACTTTCTGATCTGCCAACCTCCTGATTTAGTTATACACTATACCTTGGCCATCAGAAAAGCAAATAGATCTCGATATGTGAAGTCACAAGTTTATTTGCCTGAGGAGAGTCAACTTTAGACTCGAAACACATGTAGTGACACAAATACTATTATGGACATTCAATATATCATACAAAAAGCGAGTATAATATGAATATTAATAGCAACAATAAATCTACACTTTAAACAAAACGTTCACGGCTTCTCGCACAACAAAACATATGTGGGTAATCTTAGATGCATGAGAATGGGTATTGTCATCTATAAAATCCCACTTCACTTTGAAACTACAATGCTAGGATTTTTACCATTCAAAGAAGTCTTGTTGAAGATATTCCAATAGTTAGCACTGTTTAAGTTAATTCCTTCATCATCTTCGAATGGTCCAATAATGGTTTGGTTGACAGTTCCAGCCCATACCATTGCACTGTCACCTTCTTGCTACCTTCTTTTAGACATGGGCGCAGCTGCATTAGATAAAATCTAGTCTTTGGCCAGTCCATTCAGAGTCACCAGAGATTTTTCCTGAAAATTACTTTAGAAAAGTTAGTTTTCATGTATTTCTTGACCCAATTTTGATGCTTTAAAATATTTTCTTTACTGAGAGGAGTTGGCCTCAGAGATTTCTTGATAGATTCCAATTTGCAAAGCATTCTAGACTTGTCCTTCTTGACTCAATACCAGCCAGTTTAAAGATATGAGTACTCGTCAAAAGTGGTTGTTTCATTAAGTTTATAAATCTACCATCCGCCCATGCATTGAATAATGCTGCCATATCTGGTCGGGTGCTCCTGCTGTCCCCCTAGGGGTCCTTGACAAAATTCAATGGAGAATCTGTAATGTAATGGATTCTAACTTGGCAGCTCAGATACAGTCACTTTCTCACCTGTGCAATGTGGTTTCCCTGTGTCTCTTCTGCAAATACTTTCACAGCTTCTACTCTAATGAACTTAGCTCACTGGTGCCCCTTATATATGAATTTACTCAAGACACAAGATTAGCAACTAGGTTCCACCCTTTTACTCTTAAACCAATAAATTGTAAATGCAAATTCTACTCCAGCAGCTTCTTTTCTTGCACTTCCCACCTGTGGAATTCCCTTTTGTTTACTTGCTTCCCTGACAGCTACAATCTCCAAGAATTTAAATGTAAAGTCAATAGTCATCTCCTATCTCACTAACCCCCCTCTCTCTCTCACTCTTATGCTCTTTTCTCTGTCCACTCGACACTCATCAGTATTTTCATCCTTTTCTTACCCACTTCCTGACAGTCCCTATAACCTATCACTTTTCTTATAAATTTTTTCTTTTCTCGCACTTCCCACCTGTGGAATTCCCTTCCATTTACTTGTTTCCCCAACAGCTACAATCTCCAAGAAGTTAGATATAAAGTCAATAGTCATCTCCTATATGAATAACCTGCATCCTCTCTCTCATGTTCCTTTCTCCGTCCACTCCACTCTCATCAGTATTCTCATTCTTCTTTTGCCCACTTCCTGACACCCCCTATAACCTGTCACTCTTTCTCATAACTTTCCTTCTATGTAACCACCTGCAAAAGTGGCAGTAAAATGCCTTGCTTGAGGCAATATAATTATTAAAAAAAAACATTCCCGTTGAGAAGGAAAACAAGAGACTAGTTCTTAAAACCTTTGTCTTCTAGTTCTCAACTTAGTTATATTTTCAACAGCTTTCTTTATCGTTAGATGATCTCTGTGAAGATTTGTAAATAACAAAGAGATCACCCAAACAATTACTATGAAAGTATTTATAGAAAAGGCACAGGGAAATAATTTGATATCAGTGGGAAAGTGACTGAAACCAAGATGTCAGGTCAGGATCAATAATATTGCTGATTTTTTAAAAAAATTTTAGCAAAAATCTCTAAATATATAGCAAGAGTATTGGACCATATGTGGCAACAATATTCTGAGCATAGACGAATGGTACGCTTATAGATATGTAAGATGGATTTTGGAGAAAAAGATTGTCTAGCACCTGTCCTCTACTGGTATGTTAAAAAATGGAGGTAGAAAAAAATCTTTGATCCAGAAAAGTGTAATTTCTAAATTTTTTGTGAAAAAGCAACATAATCTTTTTGTTTTGTTTTTTGTTGTTTTTTTTTTACGAATATAATCTCAACTTTTGAATAAGAGGGTCCACAAAACATTCCAGTGCATATGTGGAGGAGAGAAAAGCAGCAGTTGATGTTCAGAGTGAAACTCTTTTCCTCAAATTTCTTTTCTGTAACAATTCCACCCACCCTGTTGTCTAACTTGGCCACTTGTACATTGCACCCTCCGCACTTTCACTCCTAAGCTGACTAAAGCAGGATAAATGTGCTCGGATAATCCCATAAAAAATAACCTTGTTAACTGCTCTCACTTATATTAGATAATCCCCACCACCACTCCTCCTGCTGCTGCTGTCCTTAAACATGTTTGCCTGATTAATGGCAATTTATACCCAGCTCATAGGTTACATGCCATAGAAAGCTCAAGGGTTCAAACACAAGACTCGAGGTCATAAGTTATTGTGATTTGATCATTAAATCTTGTTAACAGTGAATCAATACAACAAAAAAAAGTGTAAGTTTTTAAATTGGACACCTTAGTTGGGGTCTGGCATCATTCATCTGTTAGACTGATCAATTATTCAAAAGCATCCAATTAACGATCACATCTTGTATATGAAAATAGCTTGTATCAAATAAGATTTTTAACTGAGAATTATGGCTAAATTAAAACTTCATGTAAGCTCGTTTGTGTTTTATGATTCAGGCTGCAATCAACATTTTATCAATTTCATTTTATTCAAGAAGCAGTCTTGACAAAACTAAAAGAGTACTTTGAATATATCATGATGGACATTGTTGTCAAATTGTTGGTGGTGCTTACTGCTTATTAGAGTAGAACAGCCATGCATTTGTTTAAAAGAAGAGAAATTTGATTTCACAATGTTAGCTTATTAAATGAATCTTGAAGAACAGTGTGGTTATGTCAGCAGGGCATCAAATTTATCTTGTAGTTTAAGAAGTAAATTGAAAAAAAAAAAAGAAAAATGTTATATCCTGCCTATTTATGTTAGTTCTTTTTAGGTGCAGTGGATATCGGCTTGGAATGACATCAGGTAGCCGAGTTTGAAATCCAGTTGAATTCCTTGCATTCACTTACCCACAAATACCCTTGGGAAAGGTATTAATCTCTTTCCTTCAGTTATGAGTTAAATAATAGGACAGATTGGGTTCTATAGCCTTGGTCGGCAACCAGTCTACCGCAGAAAGCAATGGCAACCTTCTGCAGGATAATCTTCTGCCCAGTCAGTCATGTCTCTTTCAAGATATGATCGCCCAAGCGTGTATCATGTATGGCACTTAACTGACTGACTGACATTTTAGGTGCAAGTTGTGAGATTTAAACAAATCCAATTTCCAAAATTCCAGTTGGATAAATATTAAGTCAGAAGTTAAAAAAGGTGCAAAAAACTGAAATGAAGAAAGTCACCCAAAATCAACTTCAGATTTGATTTTATGAAAAATAAAAAAACTTTTCACTTCATAACTATTTTTCAAGGATCTCGAGTTTCCTTGGGGAAAGATATTGGATGTTGATCATTTTTGTTCAGGGTCAGTCAATAAGTTGCTCTTGGACAAATGAAACATTGAATACTAGCAGTTTAGCCCAGTTTCACTCGGGTAGTTTAAAGAATAATATTTTTTTTTTTTTTAATCATCTCACCCCAAGCAAGGCATTCCACTGCCACTATTGCGCATGGGGCTACATAGGGGAAGGTAAAGAGAAGGAGTGGTTAGACATAGGGAATGTCAGGAGGAAGGTGACAGATGAGTAAGGATAGTGAGGATGAGGGTTGGGCAGATGGGAAGAGTGCTTGATAGAATGGGAGCAGGTTAGTGTTTTAGGAGGTGTCTATTGACCTTACATTGAAACTCCTGGAGATTGTAGCCGTCGGGGAAGCAATCGTTTGGAAGAGAATTCCACAATCGGGAAGTGCGAGGAAAGAAACTGTTGGAGTAGAAGTTACGGCTGCATTTTATCGGTTTCACTGTAAAAGGGTGGGATCTAGTTGCTAATCTAGTATCTCGTGCAAATTCGTATTTAGGGGGCACCAGTGATCTAAGTTCATCGGAGCAGAAGCCGTGAAAGTATTTATAGAAGAGACACAGGGAAGCCATGTCGCGCCGGTGGGAGAGAGACTGCAGGCAGTCTGCCAAGTCGGTATCTATCACATTACAGACCCTCCTCTGAACCTTATCGAGAAGCCCAAGGAGAACAGCAGGGGCACCCGACCAAATATGGCAGCAGTATTCAATGCACGGGCAGATGGTAGATTTGTAAATGTACAGGATAGATTTAGACGGAAAAAACTTCCGGGCCCTACACAGAGAACCGACTTTCATAGCAGCGGATTTAGCAATGGATTCGATATAGTCATTCCATTTGAAGTCCGCTGAAAGTGTGAGACCAAGGAGGCATAGTGTTTTACTCTCTGGGAGGCAAGCCTGGTCCATGCTAATGGGAGGTAAGTGAGATTGTCGATGATGGTTAATTGAGAGTAGCTTTGTTTTAGAAGCATTAAAATTTACTAACCATTTCTTACCCCAGTCCAATATGGATTGGAGGTATTTTCAATCTCGGCTGCGAGGTTAGCTTTGATGCCTACACCAGATTTTTGTTGGAGGCGAGAGTAAACTGTGGTGTCATTGGCGTACAAACCTATTTGGGCTCTTATAGAATCAGGGAGATCATTAATATATATCAGGAAGAGTGTAGGACCTAAGATGGAGCCTTGGGGGACACCTGCGTTTGTATGGTAGTTCTGGGAGGCATGTCCGTTTAATACCACCTTCATTGTGCGGTTAGAGAGGAATGACTGGATTAGTTGAAACAAATGTCCAGTTATACCATAGCTCCGCAGTTTACAGAGAAGGCCAGCATGCCAAACTCTGTCGAACGCCTTAGATATATCCAATGCAACGGTTTGGGCTTCACCATTCCTGTCGAGTGCCTGGTATATATACTCGAAATATGAATAAAAAAAGCATATGATGAATTTATATAGCAAATACTTACACAACGTCCACCCTCGTCACTTTTATAGAAATAGATTAGCCCGGTTTCACTCCACTTGGGTAGTTTAAGGAATAATATGAATAAAAAAAAACATGATGAATTTACATAGCAAATACTTACACAACATCCACCCTTGTCACTTTTATAGATATAGATAACAATGTAGAATGTCTCTAATGGATTAGGGTTGGAGCAGGAGGGGCAACATATATAGATAATATAAAGTGGGGTTATCAATTCTATATTATAATCAATACATAAACTGATCCCTGACTTTGTGGGGTAATAATATATATTTTTCTACTCCTAATTTTGGCTATCTGAAAAATTTCAAGGTGTCGTTAGCATTCTAAGATTTTGATCTTCATCTGAGTGCAACTTCCATCGAGCTAGACTGCAAAATGCAGACGCTAAGTCGAATCTATTAAACAAACAAATACTTATACAACATCCACCCTCGTCACTTTCATAGATATAGTTTTTGCTAACATCAAAAAATAACTTGATTTAATTGTTGCCATCAGCTTCTTATAATGTGTTTATATTGATTAATGACATGACAATTATTTATAGTAAACACCTGGAGTTAACTGCGAATATTGAATATCTGCATAGATTGATGATACCTATATATTTACTTCATCCTAACTAATATAAGTACATGCACTGCCAGGTGAGATTTTTTTTTTTTTTGGCCTGAAGGTTAAATTGTTTTTTGATAAGTTTTACCAGGTTGAACCAATTATCTAAAGCCAGGGCCTCACTCCTCTTGGATGGACCCCTTTTTAGTTGATCATGTCTTCGAGGGTATAACCAAACTCACCACACTTGACTAATTGTAGGTTCTTCTTCTTCTATATGCTTTGTCCCTTCAGGATGTAGGCAATCATGGCTTTCCACGTATCCCTATCCCTTGTGGCTCTCAGCATGCATTCCCCTGTTACACAGCACAACCTGTTTCGCCATCCACCCCACACAGGCCAGTCAAGTATGTTACACGCTGTTTCCCCTGTCTTTCCTTCTCTTTATCTGATTTGTTAGTATCAGGTTATCTAAGCCCTCAACCCATAGTTGGGGTGGATGGCTGTTAACACTCATCTGTCCTTTAAGAGTTATTGCCAGTAGAAATAAATAAATATACTGATTGATTATAAAACAGAATATCTACTTAAATACAAGTATCGATCAAAAATAATGTTCAAACAAATCATTTCAAATTGTCGGTTGTTTATAACCAATTTCGTTAATCTTTGTAATATATGAAAAAGTTTTGTAATTTACTTGAAGCATTGTGTATGTTAAAAATATGGTTAGGTTTTGAAGATTATAAAAAAAAAACTTCAAAAAATAATTACAAAAATACTTTGGAGATCACAAACACAAAATGAAGTAAAATGAAATACTAGAAGTATATGCGCATAAACACACACACAATAGTCACAAAAGGCCCTCTTCCACTTTGGCAGGGGTCAAACTAATGGTCAGGTTAACACATAACTTAGATAAGACTTATCAAAGCAGACTGATATCATAAGACCATAAAAATCCTAACTATCAATCACACATATACACACCATAAATACACACATGCACATACATACTCTAACACACACACACACACACACACACTACAATTAACAACAGCAGCAGCAGCCAGGGAGGCCCATTTGTTGAAAGGTATGGACTCAAACACAAGCCCTCTAACATTCTGAAGATGAGATTTTAATCTTGAAATATTGATGCATAATAAATAGGGGATATCCAACAACTTATTTACCTTCCTTTATTTTACTAAACGCATTGTGACAGCCTTCAAAACTTAACCATATTCCATATATATATATGTTTTATCCTCAGCCCTCTCCTTATATAAATAATGCTTATAATTTACTTATAGGTGAAACAAATAGACTGCAACTTGTCATCTGTTTTTACTGTTTTTATTGGTTCAAGTTTCCAAGTTCTATATATAACAGTTCAGTTTAGAACTGCACTGCTAAACAAACCCACATAGATTGTTTAATTATAGTGTTGCAGGCTTATGTTGAACCAGACACGCTTTTTAGGAGGGCTGATAGCAGAGAAATGATGCATAGTGTACAATAAAGACTCTGAATAATACATCCATCTCGTGTTCTAGTTTTACAGTTTCAAATTTCCAGAATAATGTCAAAAATTAAGAAAATACATGTATTTAAACATGATCCATCCTGGAATATCGTCGTTTGAATTTAGTTTTTTTCTTCCCCTAAATTCTCTGCTATTTATCCCATAGCTGGAGAAATAGGAATGCGTGCCTTTCTCATGTCACTATTTACTCATAAAGTAAGACACGATATGGCCTCTCACAAGTTTGCTTCTAGAGAGTAATAGTTGTTCTATAAGAGGGTGATGAACAAGAGTAAATTCTCAATTCCTCCTGAGTTTGAAGCACTGACATCTATTGCAAATAAAGCAGAATACTTTGCTTGTAAATTCTCTTCCAATTCCACTCTCAACTCTTTGGGGGTAACTTTCCCTAGAATAGAATTTCTACTGAGTGATAGGCATATAACTTTGTACATGTTTTTTGCTGTCATCTCTAATCTAGATCCCCCACAAAGCCCGAAGATTTGACAATATCCTTACTATTATCCTAAGGAAATGAGTTCCCTAACTAGCTTCAGTTCTCTACAAACTCTAGAATGAATGCCTCACTGCTATTTGCTTTCCAGCTTGTTGAAAATCCTTCCCTATAGTTCTTGTTTCTAAGAACTCTGGTAAACCTTTTGATCCTTTTAATTATTCACCCTATTTGTCTTTTACGTCTTTTGTGGCAAAGTACAACACCGGATTGGTTAAGCATCTCACTTCATATGGCCTTCTTTCCCATGAACAGTATGGCTTTCATTTCTCTAAGTCTACCCTGATATGTTAAGTGTTAAAATTTAACATTGTTATCATCCAAATGAATTTGAGCTCTAATACTATGACATCAAATAAATATTTGGCCTACAAAAACAACATCTGTTACCCAACTAATAGCAAAAATAACCCTTCCAAAAATAATTGCAACTGCCAAAAAAATAACACTTGCTCATTGAATGACCAATGTATGTCCAAAAGTATTGTTTATAGAGCTAGAATTCATTCGGATGATAATGATGTTAAATTTTACTTTGGAAGCACATCTAACAGGTGGAAGATAAGATTTAACAACCACATGTTGTCTTTAAACAACAGTAAAAACAGCAAAAGTACTACTTTATCCATACATTATTGGAAATTAAAAAAACTCCAACAAAAACTCAATAATTACTGAGAATATCATGGCTAAATCCAAACATTACAATGGAAAAGGAGATAAATGTAATCTATGCCTTTTAGAAAAAATTGCCAGTAGAAATAAATATATTGTTTGATTATAAAACAGAATATCTACTTAAATACAAGTATCGATCAAAAATAATGTTCAAACAAATCATTTCAAATTGTCGGTTGTTTATAACCAATTTCGTTAATCTTTGTAATATATAAGAAAGTTTTGTAATTTACTAGAAGCATTGTACTTATTAGGAATATAGTTAGGTTTTGAAGATTATAAAAAAAAACTTCAAAAAATAATTACAAAATTACTTTGGAGATCACAAACACAAAATGAAGTAAAATGAAATACTAGAGAATATCATGGCTAAATCCAAACATTACATTGGAAAAGGAGATAAATGTAATCTATGCCTTTTAGGAAAAGTTGTCATCGTAAATCATATCAACAATCTTAATTTGCTTAATAAAAGCAGTGATTTAATGACCACATGCTATCATAGAAAATATTACTTAAATTCTTAGATCCAGATTAATATAGAATCTTCTACATTTACGTTTCTTTTCTTTCTTCCTTTTTTTTTTTTACCACAATATTACTTTTAACAAAAATGAATTAAACCCCTTTTATTTTTGCTCTGTACATTTTTTATTTTTTGATTTTAATTCTAAATTTTACTTTTTATTCTTAATTTTCATTTTCATTCTATTTTATTTTATTGGATTGAAGATTTTGAAATTTTAATTTTCTATCTACATGTAATATTTGAATATTTAAATTTTTACATTTCATGTCTTATGCCCCTTTGATTTCTTTGCCTTGCATTTTTTTTAATATTTTGTATTTGAAGAGATTTAAAAATCATTTTAATGTTTGATCTTTTGGTAAGATTTTTAGAAGTAGGTCAAGCTGAAAAATGTTCATCTTCCTCTTATATGTGTGTGTGTGTCTTCAATAGTGTGAAAAAAACATTGTTTTTCAACTTGTGAAAGACATTTTGAAATCACATTTTAGACATTTGAAATAATCCTTTTTCTTTTTTTAGCTTTCTTGTAATTATCTAGAAAGAAAATGTCTAATTAAAAAACAGAAGCAGAAAAATTACTTTTCTCTTTCAAGACTTTTTGATACAAAATTCTTCAAAAAGCTGGAAATATTTTTGGGTTGTTAATGAAAGCGAAGAGACAGGAAAAAGCCTTAGTAAAAAGTTGTTTGCTTTTAATCTGAGTTTTGTAAAATTGGTACTCCAGGGTATTTGGATTTGTATTTAGGGCTTCATACAAAATCTGTTTCTGGAAGTTAATGAGAACATAATTCCTGTAAATATTCAAAATCTCTTACAAGAAGAATAGGGATACACATTTGATGTCAGCCATGTTTATTTGATTTTTAATCCTACTGATTTGGAGCATGTGAATTGACAAATAAAAGAAATCTGATCTACAATCAATGAAGCCAATGACATTGAAAACTTACAAATATTTTGTCTTACAATGGATTTTGGAGAAGATATTGAATCTGTAAGGGAAATGATACCACTTTATGGATATATAATTTGCTGTTTTTATATTGATTTTAATGTTACCATGTATTCAGCTTTAACCTCTACAGCATTAAAAGTACATACAGTCTATAAACTATCACCCTTTCTTTTTCTTTCTAAGTCTGACCACTAATCTCTCTCTTATAACCTTACAAAATCAACAGGTAAGCTAATACATGTAAAGTTAAATAATGACCCATTGAAACAGGATCAGCTGATGGCTAAAAACAGCACATCACACGTGTGAAGTCACATGATCCAATACAGGAATTGTGCAGGAGAAATACATCTAATCAGTTAGACTGCAAATCTCGAGGAATGAAGACTTCATCACATGTTATTGTCAAATTAGGAGATTGCTAAACAAAGAGACCAATTTTTTTTTTTTGTCAATGTTATACTTGTGAATCTGGGCAACTGACAATATGGAGGGAATTGTATGTAGAAATGGCAGCTGTGGTTGCAGAAGAAGATTTTTTAATTAGGTCCAGTACAGGAGGTGGTTGTGGTGTAATGTAATATCGACTCGGAAAGACAAATCAGGGAGCCGAGTTCAAATTTCAGTTGGATTCCTTGCATTCACTTACGTGCAAATACTCTTGGGAAAGGTATTAACCCGTCTCTTCCTTCCAGTTATGGGTTAAATAATAGGACAGGTTAGGTTCTATAGCCTTGGTCGGCAACCAGTCTACCGCAGAAAGCAATGGCAACCTACTTGCTTGGGGTGGAATGATTAAGAATGGATGATCATTGGAATAGTTTTATTTGAAGTTCAGACAAATGAACATTCTATTGTCATAATGACTACAGTTGAAATACAAGGACATGTTTAAAAGGTCTGAACTGACAACGAAGGGATTTAAAAAAAAAAAAGAGAAATTCTGTTATCTGATCACGCTGAGAACTTTTCAGCATCTTCTTATAGATATAAATTTAATGAGGAAAATACCTTTTGTTTGGGTATAGTTTAGAAAATGTTCAATATATAAGAGATGCCGTAACAGTATTTCACGTTTCTAAAATATGAGATGAAATAGTTTCACCTTTTCAAGCAAATTTATTTTTCTAGGAACATTTAAAAATATGCACACACACACAATTGTTTCATTGGCTGTTGGCTTTGCCCATTTTTGTATGCTGGAAGCCATGTAGACATTTAGGGATTTTCTCAGAACACCTGTTGCATGGACAATGGTAGCAAGGACAGGTGACTCCCACCCAGCATATAACTGATGCATCATTGTTAGAGGGGCAGGTAGAAATGTTTCTTTTTGGTGTGTGTCAGAGGGTAGAAAATAAAGACAGAAAGATAGCAGAAACTATGCACACATATATATCCCAAAATATGTATATGTGACCACTAAAATATGTTCCATTCAAATTTATATGCATTTTTTTTTTTTATAATTGTGTCGCCTCAAGCAAGGCATTTTACTGTTACTGTTTTGCAGGGGGTTACACAGGAAGAAAATTATTAGAAAGAGTGACAGGTTATTGGGGTTGTCAGGAAGTGGGTAAGAGAAGGCTGAGAATACTGATGAGAGTGGAGTGGACGAAGAAGGGAGTATGAGAGAGAGGATGCAGGTTAGTGAGATAGGAGATGACTATTGACTTTAGATTTAAATTCTTGGAGATTGTAGCTGTCGGGAAAGCAAGTACATGGAAGGGAATTCTACAGGCGGGAAGTGCAAGAAAAGAAGCTGCTGGAGTAGAATTTGCATTTACAATTTATTGGTTTCACAGTAAAAGTGTGAGACCTAGTTGCTAATCTTGTTGCTTGAGTAAATTTATATATAGGGGCCACCAATGAGCTAAGTTCATCAGAGCAGAAGCCATGAAAGCATTTGTAGAAGAGACACAAGGAAGCCACATTACAATGCAATATCTGCAAATGCTTGCATGTTGAGACATATTTTTTTCTCTCTCTCTCACCATTTTATATCTGCCCTTCCCCCCTCTCTAAGTAGTTTCTATTCATGGCTGCACTTATTGATCTGACCTTTTTGCTTCTTGTTTTGTTTTTGTTTAATTTAACATTGGAATTTGGAATCTGAGATGTTATTTTGCAAACAGATCGGCTTTACATAAATTAAAGAATCAATTTTTTTTCCTGTCTTATGGCAATGAAAGAAGAAAGTTCAGTGTACCAAATCTGGTTTTCTTTGTCATCAAATTTATATTTAATAGCATTTTGCTTTCTTTTGGTTTTCGTCTTCTTTCTATTTGTAATTCTTGGCTTTAGTGCCTGAATTTGGTAAATGAATTTCTTCTCTTGGAATTTTCAGCTTTTCCCATTGGACATTTTTCTGTTGGTTGTGCAGTTTTGTTTTTTTTTTCTCTTCTTGCTAAGACAGATTGTTATCTGAAACGTTTCTTTTCTTACTTGTTTCTCTCACAAGGGATTTTCCGGTTCTGTGTATGACGGTAAACTACATCTGGCAGCAAGACCTCTGATTGGGAGGTTGTGAGGAGCATGGAACCACTTTCTAATTGATGTTGTTCCCAGGTCCACTCTGACCTGGAGTGGTAGCACCTGTTAGGGTCCCAGCTATGGGCAAATAGTTAACCTCCAAACAGTGGTCAAAACACTATGAAAGTATAAAAATACATTTTTATAGAAATATATACATAAAAATAGACTTTATAGAAAAATATACATTTTTGAAGGAAAAATTTTATCAACAAATCATTTTTGAAGAAAAAATTATTGCCATAACACATTTTTGAAGGAAAAAATTATTCTCAGCATAACATTTTTAATACAAAACTAAAAGACATTTTTATTTTTCTAAAATAAAAAAGAATAAAAACAAAATGTTCATTAAAATCTGACTAAATCAACCTTCTCACTATAACTGAACATTAAAAAAAAGCCTTAAGACCCCACCTTTTTGGCATTAAATAACCCACAGAGGTGTTGATATGCCATTAAACAAAACTCAAACAAGGGATTCTCGAAAACATTTGGACCTTCTTAAATTCACTCTTTTCAATAGGTTTTTTTCTTTCCTTAACCCTTCTTTTAAAATATTTTCATTTGTCAACATTTTCCAATGATAACATTATAGACAGTTTTTGAATGTCAAATTTGATTTAATTATATGGATTATACTATACTGTGAGAACACACCGTTTTATAAAGCAGACAGTTTTTCTATGTCACTTCAATTTGTTATTTACATTATTTACATTTAGATTAATGTGTTTATTGTTTCAACTGCTGTGCCCTCTGGCCTTCTTCAGGTGTCTGCAAATCTTGGTAACTTACTGGTAATTTTGAAGTGAACCCCTTATTGAATCAACAAGAGTTTCCAATCCATGACTGAGAACAAAATGAGATGTCTCTATACACAGACAGCAAAACGTGAATAATCTACTGCTGTAGATTAAAGAAAAACTTCAGTCTGAAATTGCCTGACTCTTATCTGGATTGACAGATACCTGAAGAAGACTTAAGAGAATAATTGCCAAAACAACAAAGATGAAGTCATTAGTCTAAATGTCAATAATAATGACTCATCCCAGAACTTCTGACAGAAACTGCTTCAAGTTGTTTAGAATTTTAAAAAACTTTTCTCCAATTTACTGGATTCATTATGTATGAATGAAACATCAAATCTGATTTAAAATATTATCAAAACATATCCTGTTTTTTTTATTCCTATCAACATCAGCTATTATTGGAAATCATTTTCTATGCAGAGCTAAATTCTGTGAAACTTTTCTTGAAATTCTTGTTTAAAATAAAAGGTGCACTGGAATAGCAAAGGATGCTTTTCAAATGCTAAGCAAAGTATTAAGAAACTGGAAAATTTTATTAGAAACAAAAAAGAGTACTGAACTGTTATGCAATATCAGTCAAGTGCCATACGTAATACATGTTTGGGCGATCATGTCTCAAAAGAGACATGACTGACTGGGCAGAAGATTTACCTGCAGTAGGTTGCCATTGCTTTCTGCAATAGACTGGTTGCCAGCCAAAGGCTATAGAACCCAATCTGTCCTGTTATTTGACTCATAGCTAGAGGGAGAAGAGATGTATTATATTATTAAGTAGTAGAGGGGAGGATGTGCATTGTGGTACAATGGATATCGGCTTGGAACGAGAAATCGGGGAGCCGAGTTCGAATTCCAGCTGAATTCATTGCATTCAATTAAGCGCAGATACCCTTGGGAAAGGTATTAATCCGTCTCTTCCCTCCAGTTATGGGTTAAATAACTGACTGACTGAATATAATAGTTGGAATCATGATTAAGGCTTCTACTGGGCACAAAGTGGGGATCAGTTTTATATTGTTATGAAGTAATAAACTGATCCCCCTCTAATTCAGTCAGTTAAGTGCCATACGTGATACACGCTTGGGCGATCATGCCTCGACAGAGACATGACTGACTGGGCAGAAGATTATCCCGCAGTAGGTTGCCATTGCTTTCTGTGGTAGACTGGTTGCCAACCAAGGCTATAGAACCCAATCTGTCCTGTTATTTAACCCATAACTGGAGGGAAGAGATGGATTAATACCTTTCCCAAGGGTATTTGTGTATAAGTGAATGCAAGGAATTCAACTGGAACTCAAACTCGGCTCCACCGATTTGTCATTCCGAGTCCATATCCTTTGTACCACAACGCACATCCATCAGTCATCCTATATGGTCATGAATATGGAACACTTCACTCACAGATAAAGAAACCTCAAATAAATATAAAAGAGACTTGAAGCAATAGAAATGTCATGCTACAGAAGGATACTGAGAATATCATGGCATTTTAGAGAAAATAAAAACAAACAGAACACTTATACATAACATCAAGAAAAGACAGTTGAAAATCTGTTTGCCTGGTGAGGCTCCAACATTTCAGTTTAATCTGCAATGTTGGTCTCTATGAGATTCAAATGCATATAATCATTTTGCATTTATTTGAGCTTCAATTATTTTTTCCCCAGCTGAAATGTTGATCACTATAATTTTTAAATGTATGGATCGATTTCTTTACATTTTGATATTAATGTGGAATTTGTGATCATTTATTTTTTTTAGGCTGAAATTCTTGCTTCTATGGAAGCTCAAGTATTTATATTAAATTTTTTTTTATTTATGACATTGCTTCTGCAGCATGAAATTCCAGACTTGATAATATTAACGCAGTGCTTCTTAATATTTTAGGAATCTATTTCGGTTGTTTGAAATACAGGCCTCTATGATACTTATGTTGGAGTGTTTATCATTTTAAAAATTTGATTGTCTTTTTCCGCTTTGATTTCTAGTAGTGAAGTTTGTTTATTAGAAAATTTATCACATAAGATTAAAATCATATCAGTTGTTTTATTTTCTGTACAAAAAGAAAAACAAAAAACTAAAAAATATTAATATTGTCTACTTCTAAACCATAAAAATCTGATGAAATTTAGACTTTTTAGCAGAATTGTTTTGGAGCAATTAAATTAGTCTAGAAAATTAGCAGAGTAAATATTTGTTAAACTGGTTTTTGAGTTGAACATCATAAATTTTTTTTTTTTTTTTGCTTAAGAGAAGTGGTGCCAAGTCAGTTTTAGTTGAAAATCTAAAGAAAAAATGTAGAAAATTTTTTTTGCAGTTTTATCACTTTGTTTAGTAAAATGAAAATAAAATTCCCTGGTTTTTTAAACGAAATTCCTAATTCCATAAAATTAATAGGTGCTTGTTTCTTTTGGGTGTAAAACACTGTATTTCACTTTCTTGTCAAGATCAATAACAGTACAAAAAATGGATGCCATGTTGATTAACTTAATATAAGTTTCAGTGCAGTGAATGGGATCAGATAAAAAAAAAAATAAAGAGAAAATGCAGTCAGCCAATCAGAGTACTGGAGTTTATTTTTTCCTTCTTTCCTGACTGATATTCTGTCAGCCAATCAGCTGCAGCTTCATGATCGACCAATCAGAATACAAGTATCGCAAATGTATAGCTTGTGATTTTTTTTTTTTCATGAGAGAGAGACTTATTTTATTTTCAACTTATAAAACTCATAAAATTACTAATGAGTCAGAGAAAAGGAGAAGATATAGGATTTATTTTCTTCCTTAAATTTTCTTGTGGTATCACAAGCTGTATTTGAAGAAAATCAAGATTCTGTTTGACCATTTTTTTATTTTAAGGAAATGCTGCAAAGAACATTTCTGAAAGTCGCAGAGTCTGTTATGTTACCGTTTTTAAAAGATTCCTTTATTAAAACCTGCTTAAGCATTTTGAAGACTATTAAATTGTCCAAAAGCATCCTGTCATTATTTGAAGCTTTGGGTCACAAGCATTTAATTTGCACCTCTGAAGAGGCTCTTCCCCAATTTGACTGCAATAAGAAAACTTACAAATCAGCTCACCTTTAAGTTTGCAGAGAAATTGCAATGTTTGCAAATTTTATTAAATGATGACAAGTTCTCTCAAATATAAAGGCATGAAACTAATAGACCTTGGTTGTGGTAAAAGAATTCTACATTTGAGTAATAAAGATGTGGATATTTTTTTCTCCATTTTTATATTTGCTTTCAAACAATCTAAACTTATTTATAAATGGAACTTTGTCTGTGTGTGTCTGTTACCTATAGACTCCGAAACAGCTGAACCACTTTTCTTGAAAATTTACACAGTTGTACTATAAGCATCTGCGAGTGTTCTTAGCTAGATTTTGTTGAGGCACCCCCGATAAGTATCGATAATCGAAAAAATCGGGTTATAGAAAGAGTAGTCCGATTTTAATCAAATTTTATACACTCATAGACAAAGACATAAGAAATGATATTCAGAAGTTTCAAGGTTGCAGTTCTTACAATAGTGCAGAAAATCAATAATATATATAAAAGCTTTCATTACACCCGAGCAATGCTGGGCTATACTGCTAGTACTTCATATCTTGACGAGACAAAAAAAAATTGTTTAGATGATTGTCTTAGAGATTGTTCGAATGATTGTCTTGAAGATTGTCAGGTTTATTGTCTAAAAGATAATATTTTTGCATATCAAGGAAATTGAATAAAAACTTCTTGTTGCATTCAGATAACTGGATTCAATTTATGAGCTTTTTTGGCTTTAATCTTCTTCAGTTCCATCTTCAATGCTTTCAGCTCTGATCAATGTTTGGTTTGATTCTATTATTTAAGCCAATGAATCAAAGGTGAGAAATTCTCTCTGGAGTTTCCTTTCTCTTTTTTATCATTTTATAAGGGAAGAATAAAATTCATTCCTCCTGTCTTTGCCTCGAGCATTGCATCTACTTCAAAGACGCGTTCCTTTTTCTGAAAACAATGGTTTTTATTTTGTTGTCTGAAGTCACTACATTTTTTGGTTCAGTTGGCATCAAAGTTAATTTGAAGTCACAAGAAGAAAATGGATGGTACAAGACCTGGTGGATGGTGTGGTGTTAATCAATATGGCTTCTGTAGTTGTTTTGCATGGAAATGGATGGAGAGGGTTTGTGCTTGTCTATCATGTTTAAAATAATATTACCTCACTTACTGAAAGAATCCCTGGTAAAATAGATCTTTAAAGTAGGTTTGTATACTTGTTGGTAGTTCACTGGATGTGTGTGAATGTGTACACATGGGCACAAATATATACACAATAGTAAGCTGAAAAGTTCTTGCCCTAATTAACCTCTTAAAATCTAATCAAATATCAGAATAATTTTGAGGGAAATCTATTCTTCTTTGTGGTGTGAATTTTCAGCAATCCCTTCTGTGTGTGTATCTGTGTAAATATATATATATATATATATATAATCATATCACCCCAAGCAAGGTATTTTACTGCCACTGTTGAGCAGGGGGTTACATAGGAGGTAAGTTATGAAAAAGAGTGACAGGTTATAGGGGGTGTTAGGAAGTGGGTAAGAGAAGGATGAGAATACTGATGAGAGTAGAGTGGATGGAGAAAGGAGCATGAGAGAGAGGATGCAGGTCAGTGAGATAGGAGGTGACTATTGAATTTACATTTAAATTCTTGAAGATTATAGCTGTCTGGGAAGCAAGTAAATGGAAGGGAATTCCACAAGCGGGAAGTGCAAGAAAAGAAGCTGCTAGAGTAGAATTTGCATTTACAATTTATTGGTTTCACAGTAAAAGGGTGGGACCTAGTTGCTACTCTTGTGGCTCGAGTAAATTTATATATAGGGGGCGCCAGTGAACTAAGTTCATCGGAGCAGAGGCCGTGATATGTTAACATGATAGTATAAAATTTTAACAAATCTTTTAAAGATTTTCTCACTTGGTGCTAAGTTCCCCAAATCAAAGACGAACACACTTGAAGAAAAGTAGCTACATAACGACTATTCAATGGGTTTAATGTACAGAAAAGTGTGTACATACAATAGGTAAAAAGAAGGCTTGCAAATATAATTTACTAGCAGTATAGCCCAGTGTTGCTCGGGTGTTATGAAAGTTTTAAAACTAATCCATGGTCCTGGAGCTCAGACTCTTTAGACCTTGGCACGAAAGACTAAAAATTAATAGTTGTTTCCAGTTAAAGCGAAACCGGAGACTGAAAGAAAAATGAATGGATGTAAGTCAAATTTTGATTTCCTGATATCGATATCAAATAATTTTTTTGTCATAAACTGAATTTTGAAGGCTAAATAAGTCCTCTGAATGAATGGTATCATGGCTGAGACTAAGAACTACAATTATACCTACTTAGAGCCAAACCCGAAGCAAAAACTAAAATAAAAGGGCTGAAAAAATACAGACATACAGGCAGATAAACAGACACACACACAAACATCTTGCTTTTTATATATATATATATATATATATATATATATATATATATATATATTATCGATTTTCTGCACTATTGTAAGAACTGCAACCTTGAAACTTCTGAATATCGTTTCTTATGTCTTTGTCTATGAGTGTATCAAATTTGATTAAAATCAGACCACTCCTTCTATAACCCGATTTATATATTTCACCTGATAAAGACTGGATTATACAATGGTCAAAACATTGTGAATATGGCAATGAAGATGAGGTCAACAGTCCGAACAATGCAAATTGTGTGAATAATTACAATACCTCATCTCAGACAAAAATAAAAATTATCTTTATTTTTTAAGATTAGACTATTTTTTATTTCTGTTTTATCCTCACTGAAGTTCTACTGATTGTTATGGACACTTGAAACTTAGATGTAGACATTCACCTTTGAAAAGCTATATCTCTCAGACACAGAAATTCAATTTGAAGTCATTTTTTTTCTCTAATAAAAATGAAAATGAAAGAGTATATTCAAGAAAGTACTAAAGACATGCCTTATACATGGCACCAAGCAGTCAGTAGCAGTAGTTGATAAGTTGGTTTAACTGAACAATGTCTGAAACGGTAAGAGAAAATTTTACATAATTTTCATCTTATTAGACACTAGCAGTATAGCCCGGCGTTGCTCGGGTGTAATGAAAGCTTTAAATTTAATCCATGGTCCTGGACTCCTGGACTCTTTGGACGTTGGCACGAAAGACTAAAAAGCAATAATTGTTTCCAGTTAAAGCAAAACAGTAGACTGAAAGAAAAATGAATGGATGTAAGTCAAATTTTGATTTCCTGCTATCGATATCAAATTCTCTGCACTATTGTAAAAACTGCAACCTTGAAACTTCTGAATATCATTTCTTATGTCTTTGTCTATAAGTGTATCAAATTTGATTAAAATCGGACCACTCCTTCTATAACCCGATTTTTTCGATTATCGATTTTTGATATTTATTGGGGGTACCTCAACACAAAACCTAGCTCAGAACACTTGCAGACGCTTATAGTACAACTGTGTAAATTTTCAAGAAAATCAGTTCAGCCATTTCAGTGTCTATAGGTAACGGACACACACAGACAAAGTTCCATTTATAAATAAGTTTAGAAAATCATTAGCCCCCAAAAACTAGACGCTATATACGCTTTACTATTGAGAGCCTCGCTAAAAGTCAGCTGGAAACAACATATGTTCAACAAAAAACTTGTGGCATATTTTCATCTAATGCTTGTATGAGTTTGTCGTCTTTTGGTTCAATGTCGTCCATAAACATTAAATCTAACGATGTTGGTTGCCATTCTTGTGGTCTTATGTGTTCTTTTTGTGGTGTTGGTGGCTGGGTACTGTCATTGTCTGACTATTTCTTCCTGAAGTTTTCTTTTCTTTGGTGTTGAGTTGTTGTTGTTTTCTTCGTCTTTTGGTGGTGTTTTCTAATGTGTCTAATTAACTTTGAATTTTGTGTTTTTTGGTAGTGGGCATTTGTCTAAGATCAACTGCACATCATACTTGATTTGTAAAAGTTTGTAAACAGCAAGTTCACTTGAAATATCATTGCTGGAGATGCAAATAAGTAGTTGTACATCAGCTTATATGACAGCATCCAAATTATGAGGCAAGATTAGTAGGTAGACCAGTAAGAAGACTCATCAATCAATTAGTAGATGACACTGGAATCAGAAAGGAAAAATGTGGCAGAGCCATGGATGAAAGAAATGGTTATAAACTTCTTTTTTTTTTTTTAAAGAAAAAAGCTGATAGATTATTTTGTAAAAGTTACAAACTCTTTGGCTCTGTCTGACTTCTCAAATACTAAACTGCCTTCATACCAAACTATTATCTAGCATAGTTGAAAACAAAACTAAAAGAATGAAGACTAGCAAATTGAAATTCAAAGATCAAGAAAGAAAGAAATGGTGGCATCAGATCTTCTGAAATAATCTCATCAAATAAGAACAAAAAGAGCATAAATAATCATCCACAGATGAAATTTTTGAACTGAAATATATATATATATATATATATATATATATATATATATATATATATATATTTTAGTTAAAAAATTTCAATCGCCTGAAATCAACATTTTCAGATACACCTTTATCCTTTCTCAACAAAAAATAAAAAGTGAAGTGGGACTTTGTGTGTGTGTTTGTTTTGGAGGTGGTTCCTGCATCATTTTAAAGGTTTTTTCCCAGTTTCAAATTGTTTAGATCAGTTTTTTCTTCCAACTCCACATGTGTAAATGGATTGTAGATGTGGGACTCATAAGAAAACAAATTTTACTTAGTGATAGAAAGGATAGGAAGTTGTGGAAAGCTATGATCGATAATATCCAGAAAAACAGGGAAATGGCAAATAATCAATATAATAAGTATTTGTATATGAAAGTCAGAACAAGGACCAGGAATGTTAGTAAGCAGATAAATATTACTTAAATCTACAAAGAATAGGAAGTTGTAGAGAGCCAGCAACTCCCATGAGACATGTAACATAAAAGAGGTGCAGTGATGCTAATTTATCATCCTGCACATGTTTCAGGTTTCATTTCCACTTCTATCACTGAATACTCTTTAAAGCGCATCTCGATGACTGGTGTCATGTAAACTTATTTTGGTGAAGGTGTTTTTGGGGTGGAGAGAGAGAGAGCGGGGGTAAATTCTTGAAGAATGACAGCAGTTCTGAATTGAATACTTCACGCAAATATAAACCATCTTTGAGTATTTTTATCTTCTAAATCTGATCCGTTCCTCTTATTGATGGCTCTCGAATAATTTAGAATCCTGCGTGTCATTGAATGTTGATAAACCAGCTTGTGATCATATTGAGCTGCAGAAACTATTTTGCCATCTTTTTTTTTTACCATTTTTTTCCAAGACTGACTACTTTGCAACTTGATGGCTGATTTCATTTGGATCAATATTTACCAAAGTAAGAATTTTATTCGAAAAAGTAAATATAAATTGCCGACAAAAGTTCAGTCAATTTTAGACGATCACTATTTTTACTTTCTTTCAAAATTTTTATTTAATTTTTTAAAATGTTTTTTTGTTATTTCCTTTGAAAAATCCAAATCTTTGTGAAGCAACCAGTCCAAAACTGTCTTTTTAATGAATGTTTAAAAGAAAATATCTTAGTACAAAAGATGTTATCAATAAAATTCCTTCAAGGAAATAAACTTCTAATTCAAACGTTCTCAATAAGATTATGGGCAATGATTAGTTTGTATTCTGTTTCAATTAAATCAGTATAACAAAAAGACACTTTGTACTTAGCCTTGTACCATACAAGGTAAGCTATCAGTATTTACTAAACTCTGTTTTGTGCAGCATAAAAGACTAAATTAACTAGTGTTACACTGGTCTTCAAAGTAGAGGGTACTTACTTACCATAAAAATCAGTTTTCAAAATCTTTGCTGTTCTGAGCAAAACCTGAAACTATCTCTGCCACCTGGTTACAAAACTGAGTAAATATCAATTATAAAATATTTTTAGCTTTTTTATTTTATCTTTTGATGTTTGTCATGTAAAAAAACAAACATCTGGCCTTATTTCATCTGAAGTTAACTTGAAAAGTATCCCTAAAATGTGATAGCCGTAAACTCAGTTTGCTCCATAGCTGATGAGATTAATGAAAGTGTTGGGGATCCAGAATAGGTCAGGAAGAAAACTTGAACTCGGGAATTAGTGAAACATACATATTAAACAAAAAACAAATACAAGAGTGTTACACGTCAGTCTGACTGCCAAGTATTAGACTGGGGTGACTCAACCCAACTCAACTCCACCCCAAGAGGCATATTCTCCCAGTATTCATAATAATAGGAAGAATTCATAATAGTCCAAAAAGAGGGTCCCATAACAGAAAGAATATTAACTACTGTATTTGATTAATTTTTAAAATCTTATTTAATCAACTTCCAGGACTAACTTTAAAACACTTTAAAGAACAATTGATAAAATGTTTATTGAAAATGTAATCAAACGAAGACATAGTCGAGTAATGGATTGAGAAATTGGAGAGGCAGGTTTGAAATTTCAGTCAAATTCGTTGCATTCACTTCCATGCAAATACCCTTGGAAAAGGTATAAATCCATCCCCCCACCCCCAGTAAATAGCAGTGACAGACTGGGTTGTATAGCCTTGGAAAAGGTATTAATCCATCCCCCCACTCCCAGTAAATAGCAGTGACAGACTGGGTCCTATAGCCTTGAGTGGCATCAAGCCCACTTTAACTCTGAATTCAAAACTTCCAACTATAGGTTATAAATATCCTTAATAGCACACACCTGGCCAAGCATGGTGAGTATGGCTAGACTCCTGAAGACTCGCTCAATGAGGGAGTGATTCCTCCAAGAAATGAGAAGGAACTGAATCTGATCCAATGAGTTTTCATCCCTGGTACCTTTATCAAAGTTTTAATGTTTCTAAATTGTATTCTGTAATTTTCTAAGCTTTGTTTAGTTTTATACAAGGTCACAATCTATTTTAGTTCCTTGGCATTCTTAAGCAGTTACCCATTTGATCAACTTTGCCAAGTTAAAAAGAAACACAACTTAAGTAAAGTATATTAATTTAGTCAGTGATTCATTACTTCTCTTTGTTTTTTTCATTAACGTTTGTTAGAAAGTAGAGGATGCTGACAAAATGATAACATGTGTGGACTAATAATTAACGCAAGAATCAAAACGATCATATTTAACATTACATTTTATTTTCACTGTTTTCAATTAATCTTGAACAGTGTCTGGCATGTGGCCTAAGGCTTTTCATCTAAAACATGGACCTTACATTTTTATCTATGATATCTGAGAGACTGCCCAACTCTTATCTGAAGTAATTGTTTATATCTATTTTAGGTGAATCTTTGAGGCCATGTGCTTCTATATTTGGTGGCCAGTAGTTCACCTATGGTTAACTCTGATCCTGTCTTTCTTGGTTTGAAAATAAGTGCAAAGGTCTATTCTGGTATAATACTACATTTGTGTATTAAATCACTAAGATGCCAATATTTTGATTATTTAATTAAGTAGTGAAAATTATGTACATGTGGACTATTGTCTTAATCTTTGTTTTGTTATGACAATGTTTCAGTTGTCCCCACTGGATTTAATTAGGTGTATGTCAGTGTGGTCTACGGCTATATCGTGTTGAATACACCGGTTCCAGTCCAATCACTGAAGTTAAGCAACATCGAGTCTGGTCAGTACTTAAATGGGTGACCATTTCGGAATACCAGGTGCTGTAAACGTAAGGACCAAGAATGGTCCAGTGGTCCTCTAGGTTTGGGGGTTGGGTGCAGGGCTAACAACCCTAGAGTTGTTAGCCCTGTGCCCAACCCCCAAACCTGGAGGACAGGTGGACCATTCTTGGTCCTTACGTTTACAGCACCTGGTATTCCCAAACGGTCACCCATCTAAGTATTAACCAGACTCAATGTTGCTTAACTTCGGTCATCGGATGAGAACCGGTGTATTCCATATGATATAGCCGTAGACAACTTTGTGGTATGTTTTTATTAAATTGAAATATTTTTCAAAGACAAATGAAGATCCAATTATTTGAACATCTCTTTATTTTGTTGTTCTTGTAAGATCAGAAATTTATCCTCATTTTATAGGCATTGCTGTTCTTTAGTCTGTCTTTCAATAAGTCATCAAGGACAGTCTTAACAGACTTGTTAAATTGATCACTGTCTGCAGGTGATTCTTTTTCTTTCAGAATGTACAAATGATATACTGGTTTACCTGAGGGTTTTTTTCTTTTTTTGCTGAAGAATCAGTTTTATTGGAAGGAGAGTAATTTGTTCATTCTGTGTTTATCATTTTAAAGGCTGACGCCAAAAAAAGAGAGAGAAACAGGAAAGGATATTATGCAAAGACTTTTGTTTTTGGAAAGAAGTGAGATTCAGTAAAGTATATAAAAGAGGGGGAAAAAGATGAAAGGGAAGTGAATATGTCAGGAAAATAGGACGAATACTAATCAATAAGTGGAATAAAAGAGATGGCTGAAAGAAAGGAGGAGGAAAGTGGAGGTAAGAAGGAAGAGGTAAATGCAAATGAATAAGGGGAGATGGAGGTGTAAGAGAGATGGAGGACAGTAAGGATAGTGAATTGAAGGCATGAAAAAGATGAAGAAAAGACAAACAAAATGTAGAGAAGTGATAACCGGAAAGTGATGGAGGGAAAAAATTAATGGGAATTGGTGGTGTGAAAGAGGATGCCGATCAAGTTAGAAAATGTTTCTTTTGCATCAAAAGCAAAAACAAAAGTACTCTGCTTTGGAATTTTACAAAGAAAACATCAAATCTAGTGAAGACTTTAAGTTTAACTATTCTGGCATGAATATTGACACACGGTTTTTGATTGCTAAACTAATATCCACATCTTTGTTGTTTTGATTAAATTTTTACCGTTTTAGTATTTACGTTATTCGGACTATTGTCCTCATCTTTGTTGCCATTTGTACGACATTTCGGACATTGTACACTCCAGCCTTCTTCAAGTGCTAAGAATTTTGAACCAAACCCTTTATTACAATCACTGAGATATATCATCCTCATTCCTTGCATAAAGCATCGATTGGAAGTCATGAGTTATCTCCCTCTAACCCTGCAAGTTACCACTGCTGCTTGTTCAGATTCATGAGACAGATTTTTGCTGTTTCTCACTTTATAAATTGGAAGAAAAACTTTCACATAGACTGACTTCTTAGTATTTGTCTATATTCTTTAATGATACATGGCCTTGTGGATATAGACATTGGTTAGTTCCTGACTTGACTCTTAAAGTTGTAAGTTCAATACCAGGCTACAGCAGTGGTGAACAAGTAACTTGCAAGATTACAGGGAGATAACTCATGACTTCCAATTGAAGCTTTACAACAAAGATGAGGACAATAGTCCGAATGATGTAAATACTGTAAATACTACCTCATCTCAGAAATATAGACAAATAGAATGATCTATTATTAAACATCATACAAATGGCAACAAAGATGAGGACAATAGTCCGAATAATGTAAATACTACCTCATCCCAGAAATATAGATAAATACTAATTTTACTGTTAAGTACTTTGGGCTTCCTCAAGTGAAGTATGTTACATCTTGTAGTTTTTTAAGTGTAAAATGTAACGAACATATTAGAGGGAAGGCCATTGGATTAAAACAACAATGATGAGTTTATTCATGGAATCATAAAAACATTTCTTAACTGAATATTTATGCTATTTCAATTATTCTTTGGTAAAGAAATGGAAAAGTTAAAAAAGTTTATGTAAAAAAAAACAAACCTTCTCACCCATTGCTTTTGACGAGATATTTTATTTATCCTTTAGCTGACCCTCTAAGTCTTTATTTTTGGTAGAATTGTTGAGTACAGACATTTTGTTCTTTAGCTAAAATTCTTCTACACTTCTGATTTTATCATTGAAAGAATATGGTATAAATACTTGATTTAGCACATCCCTTTTACCCAAATAATTACAAATAGTCACGGTGACTATATATATATATATATATATATATATATATATATATATATAAAATAAATTTCAATGTTCAAAATTGTTGAATGATCATTTCAACATGAAAACCCTAAGAGAGATTTCACATCTCATCGGCAACTACCACATTTCAAACTTTATGTCATAGTTGCCAATGAAATATGAAATCTCTTAGGGATTTCATGTTGAAATGATCATTCAACAATTTTGAACATTGAAATTTATTTTATTTTATGATTGGCTCTGTATTTTAATTGCATTGAGCTCTTCACCTGTATCATTTTTTAATATTAAATTATTAATATTAATTAGGATCGGGTCTTTGGGATTTACCTTCCTACTTTTCTTTTTGGATTAAAGTTATTTTAAATATATATATATATATATATATATATATATATATATATATATATATATTGTAGTTTTGTTATTACAATGGTTTATAAAAGCATAATATCACTATACAAAAATTTTCAGTGATATGCTTGTATAAACCATGGTAATAACAATATTAAGCTCAACTCTGTATTGTGCACTCTTTATAAAAGTAAATGCTTGAACAGTAGGTTTTTAATCTACGTGTTCTTTCACTTTTCTGTAATATATATATAGTCATTCACAGACAGATCTGTTTCGCTGTATCACAACTCATCAGTACGGTTAGACTCTAATTGCTTTTAACCCAGAATTGAAACCCAACCAAATTGGATATATATGAGAGAAACGAAAGTGGGTTCCTATTTGAACCTGGAAGTTTAAAGACAAGAAAGTTAATTTAATCAAAATAGGCTTTCTTTAAAATTTTTTAAAGAAGCACCTTCTTCCCTGGTGTTAAATAGAATTTTTATGGTGTACACATTTGTGTCTTGCATTAACATCCAAATGAACATAACGACAATGCAACGATTGGTTTTGTATTTCAAGCGAACACAATCATTTCTTGAGATAATACAGTTAAACTTGATTTTGATCCATATTCATTGCAGACTAGATTTTCTTCATCTCAACTCTGATCTGTGAATGTCTGCACATACCAGACAGGAATTAAGTGAAGATCACATTGTTTAGAGGATGATCATGTTGCTTTCAATATTTCTTCCTTCTTGCTAATCACTTTCTTTTAAGCCGAGATGCGTCTATTTTGGTACAAATATCTTTATTCCTGATTTTCTTTGTATTTCTCCATCAGATCCATTTCTGTCTCTCTCTGCTCATGTTTTGTCAGTTAAGATGTATTAATTCTATTTATTGGCATCTATGTCTCTCTCTACCTGTTTGGCCATACCGACATCCCACACCATGATTTACTGGAGGGCACAGAATCCCCGATATGTACCAGCTGTCAAAAAAGATTAAGTGTCAAACATATACTTTTAAAGTGTACAAACGTAAATAGTGTGTGAAAGAAGTATTACCAAACAAGTAGTTTGAAAAGACCAAGCAGGATACTCGAATTCTTAAAAGAAATCGGAATGTATTACAAAAATATGATGATTGAATGCTATCTCACACACACAGAGATATATGTATTTTTTCCAACTTGCTATATATTCCAAAACTTGGTTCTACCGAATGTGCGTTTGCAAATCTTGTATATGTAATACAAATACATATAATGTATGTAGGCTAGATTTGGCTTTAGATAACCCGTGGGGGTAGGTACGCCATAAAATCTAAACAGCCAAATTCAATATATAAATTTTTATAAAATATTTTATTAATTTAAAATGTGGTAAATATATAAATTTGTTAAATGTATAAGCCTGTTACGTATATTAATTTGTTAAATATACAAACATCTTGAAATTGTTCTTAACTTTTTGTTTGATTTTTTAATAATTCAATTTGGTGTTAAATGACTCAAGATAGGTTGATACATCATAAAACAAAACAAAAAAAAAGCAAAACTACTTGTTTGGTTGGCACGGACTATGTGCGTCTACTTATATTGGGTGCCTACATGCTTTAGAAAGAATAGACACATCCAATATTGTGCTTTTGAGTTGGAAGTTTTTTTTTTATCGCTTTTTAATGACACCTATAACTGAATTCATTCCCTGATTTGGGTAGTGCAAACCTAAACGCTGTGGAAACAAGGTGAGCAATAACTGACCTGTACTAAATAAGAACAAGGTGAGATATTCCTAGTTGTGGACAGCGAAATAGGAACAATCTACCTTCTTGAATTAAATAAAGAGTTCAGTTTGAAATTTCTTGTATTGACACGCCCCTGATGAAGGCCAGAGAGCAAAACGGCCAAAATAATAACAACAAGGATGAAGACAATAGTCTGCATGGAAATAACTCCTCATCTATCCCAGGAATTGAATTTAAAAGTTTCATAAAAATAAATTTACAAAGTTCAAAGCTGATAAACTTAGATGATGATTTTTTCAGATGAAAAAAAAATACAAATTCACCGCCCCCTAAATACATATATATATATATTTTCCATTTGTAAATGAGTTATTAGGTTTATACCATGAGTGGTGTCTTCAGGCAATTTTCAATGACTGATTTTACTGTTTAGTATTTTTATTAAGGTGGCTCACATAACGGTGTTTTTTTTTAACGCTCATGTGGCAGGGTATTTTTGAATGCGCAACTTTTAAAATTACAAGAAATTATAATGTTTTCATCCAGGGTCATATGAACCTAATAGGTATTTTTTAGTAGGGTTACACTTAGTCATAATTTCTATTCTTTCATTCAATAGTCGACTTTTGTTTGGGAATAGCATAATCTCTAACTTTTCTTCTTGGCACAGTCTACATAGTTTGCCACCGTTGTAAGGCTTTGCTGTTTTTACTATACTCCATGTTATGTCCGGGTCTTTTCCATATTGTGATTTCAATTTCCACACATGCCTAGCCAATTTTGTACAGTTTTTTAAGTTTTCTATTTTGTATATAGACTTGTGATTGAACCATCTGTCTTAAATGTGTCTTTGGTTGATCCCAAATATATTTTATTTTGGCCATTTAAGTCATGTACTTTTGCCTTGTAAATGACTTCTTTTGTATTGCAAAGTCCTTGAAGTGGATATTTATTTTTGTCCCTGCAGTTGCATTCTTTATTAGTGGTCTTGTTTTGTATAAAGCTATTTAAATTTCTGGCATTTTGTTTTTAAACTTAACTTGATTGTGTTTCTATTGAAAATTTTGTTTAATTCTTATCCTTTTGGAAAGTGTTTGTCTATCAGTTTAAAAAATATTTGTCCTATTTTGGTCTTTACCTCTAAATTAAATGGTGGGTTAAACCAGATAATGTTTTGTTTTATATTATCAATTTTTGTTTGTCTGTTTGGTTGAGAGTTATATTGTCTGTTTTAATGGCCAGATTTTCTTAGTGCATCTTCATAGATATTTTTCTTTTCATCAAATATTGTTTTGTTTGACAAATTATTTGATAGTCTGTGTTCTATTCCTTTGTAAATGTGTCTAATTATACTTTTTTGGATGGTTGGCTTTTGTATTTATGTATGTTAACTTGGTGTTTGTTTTCATGTATGGCGAGACATTGACAGTTTGTAAATTAAATTCCACATCTAAATATTGTACTACTTTTCTATTTGTTTCTACTGTAAGGCAGTGGATATCAACTTGGAACGACAAAATCGGGATCCGATTTCGAATTTCAGTTGAATTCCTTGCATTCAATTACACACAAATTCTCTTGGGAAAGGTATTAATTCGTTTCTTACCTCCAGTTATGGGTTAAATAATAGGACAAATCGGGTTCTATAGCCTTGGCTGGCAACCAGTCTACCACAGAAAGCAATGGCAATCTACTGCGGGATAATCTTCTGCCCAGTCAGTCATGTCTCGAAAGAGACATGATCGCCCAAAGCATGTATCACATATGTCACTTAACTGACTAACTACTCTTATATCAAAATCTAGTTTTTTGAATAGTTTGAAAAGCTCTTTCCTTATTTTATCATTTTTTTCTTTTGTTGTCTGGTGCTATCACTAATCCATCACCTCTATATAATCCATGGTTGTCTGTATGGATTATTTTGTTGATTTTATTTAAAATGTATATATATATATATTTTAGAAAAACATTTAGATATTCTACAATTTCATGGGTAATACGTATTTCACCGCTGAGCTTGCTGCTCGTCAGACCCAAATGATACAACAGATAGAACTGTTGTATCATTTGGGTCTGACAAGCAGCAAGGTCAGCTGTGAAATTTATATTACTCAGTTAAATTAAATAAATAAATTTAACATTTAGTTCTTTTCTATCAGAATTGACCTGACTAATATACCAAGTATTCTACATTTTTATATATATAGTAAGCAATTATTACTTGATTGAAATCAGATTAAGGTAAGTTTGAATTTTACAAATTGACTTAAATGATGTGTCAGTGAGGTATATTTTATTTTTGCAAGATTTTTAAAACATAAATTTGGCTACTGTTTACGTACTGTTGATGGAATGTGTCAATCAATCAATAATGGTGAGAAATTAAAAAAATTTTTTTAATGAGAAAATAATTAGATTAAAATCAATATAATTTCAGTTTAAAATACACCAGAGTATTTTTCTTTCTGTGGCAGACTTTGTTGCCAGCCAAGGCTATAGAACCCATTCTGTCCTATTATTTAACCCATAACTTGAGGGAAGAGACGGATTAATACCTTTCCCAAGGGTATTTGTGCATAATTGAATGCAAGGAATTCAACTGGAATTCGAATCCAGCTTCCTGATTTCTCGTTCCGAGCCGATATCCACTGCACCACAATGCACATCCATTAGTTTACAACTGAAAAATTTGTGTGTATTCCTTGACCCAAACTGTATCATGTACTATGCCTACCTGCCTTGATGGTGGAGGTCAATGTTTATTGTCTGCAATATGGCAACTTAGGCTCATCTATTTTCCTGACATAAAATTTGATGTAGAGGCAGAAATCATATCTTGCAAATGAACCCTAATCAGGCTTTCAAAATTAAAGTTAAACCTTTCCTGATTCATTACAGCACAGTCAGTCATAGTGAAAATCTGATTCCATCTAATTTTTTTGTCTTACAATGCTCCAATTTTTTTGTTCTATAAAAATTAATGGCAATTTTTGTTTTGTCTATTTTTTCACGCCAATGAAAGGTTTCATAAAAATTCTTTGAGATTCTTGAGAACTTATATGCAGAATGTGTATGTATATACATACACACACATGTACAGGAGAGGGTGCTGAAAAATTATTGATCTGACCCACTTTGTAAAATCAGTACTATCCCTATCTTGATCTCAAGCACTTTATGACAAAAAAAAAAAAAAGAATATGCTTGCCTAAAATGTCTTTCTACTAGTAAACTAATGAAAAAAAACCAGTATCATTACAGTTTCACAAACACACCCACACACACTTTATATATATATATATATATATATATATATATATATATATATAAAGTATTTTATTACTGTAATCCAAATGAAAAAGTAGGAAGGTAAATTTTTAATTCCATTTTGAAATATGTATCATTGCTGAGGAGATGTGAAATCTCTCTTAGGGATTTCATGTTGAAATGTTCATTCAACATTTTTGAATATTGAAAATTTATTTTATTTTATATATATATATATATAATGTTAGTTGGGGTCAAATATAGATCAGAATCTGAGAAACTGATAAGATAAAGAACAAATAAACATTTATCAATCTAACATGTTTCACTTTATATTTAAGCTTCGTCATGGATAGGAAAGTTGATTATTAAATGTTTCCTATTTGTTCTTCATCTTATATTTTTAATTTGTCAGTTTAAACATTATTTTTAATGGATACTCATATTTGAGTAGATGCTCTGGGTTTTTTTTTTTATGAGAGCATTGTCATCCCGGGCTCCTACCCTAGAGGTCGCCCACGGAAAAGATGGACCGACTCCATCAATGAGGATCTGAAAAGCACCAGCCTCAAACCTGAGCAAGCAATGGATCGGGGGGTGGGGGTGAATGAACATCAGACCTGGACGGCATGGCAGAACTTCCAACCCTCGGACATGGGGAAGACAGGGAAGAAAAACTGAGTAGTAGTAATTAAGCAGTATATTTACTTAAATCTACTGGCCTGAATAATGGGGAAACCTTGTTAGGGAAATATGCACCCTCTGGCAGGATTTGAACCTGCATCCCCTAGGGAAGACCATCATTAGATTTAACATGTTTGTTTGCTTGACCACGTAGGACCTCCTGACCAGAACACATATTTTCAATATATGAATATTTAGAAAAATCAGGAAAGATATCTGTTTAAGAGCACTATTCGGGCTTTGTCTGATCGGGAGTTTCTACATGCTTGAGTAGTTACGGATTAATGACGGTTTCCCCAAGTGGGTTCAGGTTCGAAGGACGCATATTTCTCGATTATCTAGACGAGTAGATGTAAATAAATATACTGTTTAATAAAAAAAAACATTAAAATTTTATTTTTATTTTTATTATTTTTATTTTCTTATTTATTTATTTATTTATTTATTTTTTTCAATTGGAGTAGATAGACTAAACTATCGCCTGGTTCACACTCCATCCACGTCTATTGTACAGGTGTAGAGGCTCATCCCTTGTTCCCTGTTTAGGATGTGGTTTCCGGCTTTCTCTTTTCCAAATCTTTTCACTCTCACATAGCCCCCTGCACATCAGTGGTGTTACCGCCTTGCTCGGGGTGATATGATTAAAAAAAAATAAAATAAAAAAAAAACAGAGCATCTACCAAAAATATGGGGATCAATTAAAAAAATGTTTAAAGAAATAAATTAAAAATATGTCAGATTTGATCTATTTTGTAATGGATTTCATAAAATATATTTAATTTATTTGTTTAAACATTATTTTTAGTGGATACTCATATTTGAGTAGATGCTCTGTTTTTTTATAATTAAACAGTATATTTATTTCCTCTGCTAGCCTGAATAATGGAGAAATCATGACAGAAAAATATGCATCACCAGCACTGAAAAAAAAAACCCAGCAAAGATAAACAAATATTGCCCAGTTTACACTCCACCCACGTCTATTGAACAGGTGAAGAGGTTCATCCCTTGTTCCCTGTTTAGGATGTGGTTTCCGGCTTTCTCTTCCAATCTTTTCACTCCTTTATTTATTTATTTTTTTTTTCAATTGGAGTAGATAGACTAATCTATCGCCCGGTTCACACTCCACCCACGTCTATTGAATAGGTGAAGAGGCTCATCCCTTGTTCCCTGTTTAGGATGTGGTTTCCGGCTTTCTCTTCCAATCTTTTCACTCCTTTATTTATTTATTTTTTTTTTCAATTGGAGTAGATAGACTAATCTATCGCCCGGTTCACACATCACCCACGTCTATTGAATAGGTGAAGAGGCTCATCCCTTGTTCCCTGTTTAGGATGTGGTTTCCGGCTTTCTCTTCCAATCTTTTCACTCCTTTATTTATTTATTTTTTTTTTCAATTGGAGTAGATAGACTAATCTATCGCCCGGTTCACACATCACCCACGTCTATTGAATAGGTGAAGAGGCTCATCCTTTCTTCCCTGTTTAGGATGTGGTTCCCGGCTTTCTCTTTTCCAATCTTTTCACTCTTATGTAGCCCCATGCACATCTGTGGCATTACCGCCTTGCTTGGGGTGATATGATTAAAAAAAAAAATATTCATTATGTGTACATGATTTTTTTACCTTAAAGATATCTAATTACACCAAACTTCATATAAATAGAAAAAGGTTGGGAAATAAAAGCAAAAAAAACAAATGACCCTGAACAGTGAAAACATTATAAAATGCTTTCACAAAATTTTAAAGTTGGCATGACTGAAATAACACAATTTAAGTGACGAATTTCTCCAAATTTATTTTATTAACGCTCCATCTTTACCTTGATATCAAGCACTTAATGACAAAAAAAGAATCTGCTTGCCTAAAATGCCTTTCTACTGGTAAACTAATAAAACAAACAGCAACTTTAGCACTAAACACTATTACAATTCAACACTATATATATATATATATATATATATATATATAGAACAGTTCTGGAGAAAAAATTTATGACAAAGTGGAAAAAGTTTTTGTGACATGTTTCAACCCTTAGGACTTCATCAGACTTTTTTTTTTATAATCCTGTCACCCCAAGCAAGGCATTTTACTGCCACTGTTGAGCAGGAGGTTACATAGGAGGAAAGTTATGAGAAAGAGTGACAGGTTATAGGGGGTGTCATGGAAGTGGGTAAGAGAAGGATGAGAATACTGATGAGAGTGGAGTGGATGGAGAAAGAAGCATGAGAGAGAGAGAGAGAGGATGCAAATTAGTAAGATAGGAGATGGCAATTGACTTTATATTTGAATTCTTAAAGATTGTAGCTGTCGGAAAAGCAAGTAAACGGAAGGGAATTCCCCAGGCGGAAAGTGCGAGAAAAGAAGCTGCTGGAGTAGAATTTGCATTTACAATTTATTGGTTTCACAGTAGAAGGGTGGAACCTAGTTGCTAATCTTGTGGCTCGAGTAACTTCACGTATAGGGGTATCAGTGAGCTAAGTTCATTGGAGCAGAAGCCATGAAAGTGTTTTTAGAAGAGACACAGGGAAGCCACATTGCGCTGATGATGAAGTGACTGTATCTGAGCTGCCAAGTCGGGATCGATCACATTACAGATCCTCTGTTGGATTTTGTTAAGGACTTGTAGGTGGATAGCAGGAGCACCTGACCAGATATGGCAGTAATATTCAATGCATGGGCAGATGGTAGATTTGGGTTTGTGTATGTTGATGTCACTCGGCACATGAATGAGAGATGCTGGGAATTTTAAATTTAGAAAAAAAAAATTTTTTAATTTTAAATTACTTTTCTTTTTTATGTGTTTAGGAGATAAAAATTTTGTGTTTTTTATGTCTTTGAGATATAAAATTAATCCAATTTAATTTAAATTCTTTTTCTTTGCATTTCCATCATCTTTTATATTAAATATCCCACATTGTGAAAATAGATTTGTCAAAAATGGGAATATATTCTGTCTGGCAATCAATGCAGGTGATAGAATAAATTCCTCTTTCAATATTTGGCTTTCGTTGATTTGTATTTAGTCTTTTATTGTTTTAGATGTATGTTTCGATTCATATGATTGTCTGGGCATATTTGTAACTATCGTTTGCTCGATATCAGTAAGACCGTTTAGCTGTAAAACCCTAAAGACTATTTAGCTGTAAAACTCTAAAGGCATAAATAAGCTTTAAGACTTTGCAAAAAACCAGATCCTTGGGCAAAGATATTTCCCATGTAAAATTTGTGTTTGTTCAGCTGTGTTCTCTTATCTTTTCTTATCAGCTTTTGATCTTGTCTATTTGCGTTTCTTGTTCTTTCCATCTGTTCATCTCTCGAAAGCTTTTATTGAACCATCCAGATTGTTATTTATGTGACCATCAAATATCTACTTGTCTACTGACATTTTAAGATCTTACCACACATCTATATTTGATGCTTGCAGCTTCTTTTTTGACATTTACTTCTCTCTCCTTTCACTTTTTATCTATTATAAGTAGATTATGATGTGCATGACGATTTCAGAAAATTACGATACCACAATTGGATTATGGATAAAAATGAAGTTAATAAATAATAAAAATAATAAATAATAAAAAGAGAAATCAGAAATTATTACGATGGATTTATTTGACCATCTGACTAGGACCAACTTAGGGGGTTATACATGGACTGCGGATGTCAATGACAACAAAGTTATAGAGACATTGGAAACATGAAGGACACGTATACTTAACAACAGAAAGAGATAGTTGAAGTTCATGCAGTACATAATGAGGAAAGGGGGTTTACAAAATTAGATACTCACAGGATAAATTGAAGGCAAGAGGGAGCAATAAAAATGACACTAACCTCCCTGGCAATTTTGAGTGAATGGATGGCAGAGCAGGAGAGATGACAAAAAGACAAAAAATTTGAGAACTCCAAAGGATGGGAAATTGTGGGGAGCTATGATCACCAACATCCTGAAGGGACCTGGAATAAAGAAGAGGTGCTTGGTCTTCACCTGGTACCTGATTGTTATTGGTGGTAGTAAAAAATTAGTAAGCCTTTATACAGGAAAACTGCCATAGAATAATGGTCAATGATCTCGTCTCACAGATCATTGGTAGTGGAATTCAATCCTGTAGATGAAAGTAAATACAACTTTATAATTAACATGCTACAAGTCATGCAGACGGTAAGCAAAGAGGAAAAAAAAAAAGGTAGCATTTTTGCTGAGGGAACATTCACTTAAAATCTATTTGTCTTTTTTTATAATCATATTACCCCATGGAAGGCATTCTACTGCCACTGTTTTGCAGGGGGTTACATAGGAGAAAATTTATGTGAAAGAGTGACAGGTTATAGTGGGTGTCAAGAAGTGGGTAAGAGAAGGATGAGAATACTGATGAGAGTGGAGTGGACGGAGAAAGGAGCATGAGAGAGAGGATGCAGGTTAGTAAGATAGGAGATGACTATTGACTTTACATTTAAATTTTTGGAGATTATAGCTCTCGGGAAAGCAAGTAAATGGAAGGGAATTTCACAGGTGGGAGGTGTGAGAAAAGAAGCTGCTGGAGTAGAATTTGCATTTACAACTTATTGGTTTCACAGTAAAAGGGTGGGACTTAGTTGCTAATCTTGTTGCTCGAGTAAATTTATATACAGGGGTCACCAGTTAAGTTCATCGGAGCAGAAGCCGTGAAAGTAATTGTAGAAGAGACACAGGGAAGCCACATTGCGCTGGTGAGACAGTGAGCTGTTAAGTCGGGATCAATCACATTCCAGATTCTCCATTGGATTTTGTCAAGGACACCTAGGTGGATAGCAGGAGCACCCAACCAGATATGACAGCAGTATTCAATGCATGGGTGGATGGTAGATTTATATATGTGCAGGATTGTTTCAGTCTACGGCTATATCATGTTGAATACATCGGTTCTCATCCAATCATCAAAGTTAAGCAACATCGAGCCTGGTCAGTACTTAGATGGGTGACCATTTCAGAATACCAGGTGCTGTAAACGTAAGGACCAAGAATGGTCCACCAGTCCTCCTGGTTTGGGGGTTGGGCACAGGGCTAACAACTTTGCCTCATAAAAACAGTTTGTTACGGAAATATTGGGTGTAAAAGGGTGAGATGATGATGAGGATTGTTTCAGGTGAAAAAAAACTTCCTGGCCCTACACAGAGAACCGAGTTTGCCTTTAGAGTGGTCATCACTTTGTTCAAAATGGCCAGATAAATCCATCACAACTTCAGGTCATTTAAACGAGAAATGGGGATGGAGATGGAAAACCTGCACATAAAATATCCAGCTTAGAGTAAAAAAAATGTATTAAATTTCTGTAATATTGAATAAATTGAAGAACACAGAAGCAATTTAATGAGTGGGAGGCTAAGGGAGTTTCTAAACAAAGAATGCACTAAATGTTCCCATTTTTCTTTCTTTTCATCTGGTGCTTCTATCTGCTAGCTTTTAAAATGAAATGAAAGACAAAAAAGGAATCCTTCAGAACAGGAACTGACTCATTCACATTCTGGATACTGTTATTTTTCTGTCACTTACTTTTTTTATGATTTCTACTCACTTGGAACTGAATTTCACCAAATTTTTTGAATCGATTAAAGTTTTACCATCAAATCAATAACAAAGCTTTTATTCTTTACTCATTTGAGGTTTGGTATTTTTTCCTCGCTATTGTTCTTTTAATCTTCAGACTTAGCGTTTGGTTTAACTAAAGTGTGTTAGTTCCATTTCTAATGTTGTAATGAAAAACCTTGTGTTGAAAGAAAGACTATTTAGACATTTATGACTTCCTAAATTTCACAGACAGTTCCTTTGTAAAATGACGGAACAGAATTCATTTCAATGAAATTTATTTTGATAATTTTTCACCATTCTTTACAAGACACTGCATACCAGAAGAATTCTTTCTCTAAAGTATTGTTCCTTTATTTCACCAAAATTGTCATTTTTTTTCATCAGAAATGGATTTAATTGAAACCAAACTTAAATTTGTACCATTTTGTAGATGTAGATGACATCAGTAATTTTCATTAATCATTTCCATGATTGGCACCAACCATTTTTTTAAAAATGAAAGTAGTTCTCAAAAGATGAAAAATGAAATAATTGATTAAAATACTTAGAGAATATCTTGGGTTTTGCCCAACTGAATGTCCTTATGGTATTTTGCCTTAGTTTTGATGGTGATAATTATTTTTAGTAAGTAGCTTTTTCCATTTTCTTTCACTTTAGATTCTTTTGACAACAACTGATTTTTCCAAATTACAACTTGGTAATTTTTCTGAACATGCTTAAACTAATTAAACATAATTAATCTTTTTGCTATTTGAATTGCATTTTAATGACTTTTCCAATAAAAACGTTAAAATCTCAACCTGCCATTCCCACAATATTTCCATTTCTGACTGGTTCTGACATTTTTTTCTTTTCTACTGACTGTAACACAGAAATGAATACAGGCTCATGAAAGCAGTGAATCTGCTAATGAAGAATTCTTCCAGAAAACTGATCTGTATCATTCACTTTTCAAAGGAAAAGAGAAAAATTTTCTCTCACTGATTCTAGATTCAGTTTTGCTTTGTGCATCCATCTTGGCTTCAAATACTTATTTAAAAAAAAATACCTCAGTTGAGAATGCAAGTTTCTGTGAATTTACATGAAGCAAACAAATGTTTGTTGCTCTTTATGCAAAATATTTTTACGTACTGTTGCATTGATGGCATGTATGCAAATAAGGAAGAATTTTGAATTTGTTTTTTGTTTGCAACAATCTCCAAGACAATCAATAGATGGCGCCATTTATGTCTCCTGCAAGAGTGAACTCTGCAAAAGCAAACTGCAATTTCTTCTTCTTCCTATTTTTCTTCTTCTTCCTATTTTTTATCACTGTTTTCTTTCATCAATAACAGTCAGCCATAACTTGTTTTTCTTGTAACATTTGATTTTTTTCAAATTCTTTGTACAGAAACACACCTTAAATTTGTCAATCAGTAAATTTGTTTTGAGTTTGAAAAAAAAAATTGTCATATGTTTAATGTACATATCTGTCTGGCAAATAAACATCTACATGGTCCAATTTTATGTATAGATTTATCGCCTGGTTCACACTCCACCCACGTCTATTGAACAGGTTAAGAGGCTCATCCCGTGTTCCCTGTTTAGGATGTGATTTCCGGTTTTCTCTTTTCCATTCCTTTCACTATTATGTAGCCCCCTGCACATCAGTGGCGTTGCCGCCTTGCTCGGGGTGATACGATTAAAAAAAAAAAAAAAAAAAAAAAAAATCAAAACTACTCTTCTGTTTGAAAGTATTTTTTTAGTTTTAAGAAAGAATATATGTTACAGACATTTATATACTCAATAAATATAGAATATTTATGAAGAATATGAAGAAATAATATCTTTTATAAACAAGTGAAGCATGAAAAAAAAAATTACCTGAGGAATGCACCCAAGAAAAGGTAATCAAAGACAATAGGGAGCAATTCATGTGAATCTATTTAGTGCACCTGTAACCTAATCTTTTCACACTTAAACTGGATTATGTCTGGAAAGTTTTCATGTTTATAATTCTGTTTCTGTCCAAACATCAAAAAGAATATGTGTGTATGTGGGGGGGGGGGTAACACTGCTTTTTAAAAATATCAAATCTTTGCAACCTTTCACTTGTTTTGCTACATTTTCTACAAGAGAGAAGATGTAACATTAAAAAAATTAAATGGCAAAGAGACGTCCATTTTCTGTGTTTGTAATGAATCAACTTTTATCAGAGATTGTCCTCATAAATTTATAGACCACTGACAAGTTGAAAATTACTTTTTATTGTCTTTAAATTTTAAGAAAAGAATTCTAATGTGATCTAAAATTAACCTCTAAACTTTTGGCCTTGGTTGGTATTTGAACCCAGGTAAAAATCAGGTGTATTACCTGTTCCTCTCACCACAACCTTTTCCTATTTTCCTTTTTGCTCTTAAGATGAGTAAATTCAGTAGACATCAAAAGAATGTTTTGTCTGATAAAACAATGCAGACAAGGTAATTAACAACCATTTTAATTGCTAATTTATAATAATGCATGTGTGTCATTTCAGAAACAATTTAAAAATATGTTGAAACCTCAACCTGCCATTGGTACAATGTTTCTATTTCTTAATAAGAGCCTGAAATGGAGTTTTGGTGTTGCCAACAAAATGGAAAACATTTTTGTAGAAAATTTTATTGAAACAGAAAAGGTTTTATTTTGTTTGAAATTTTTGAAGAGCTTAACTCTAAAAACAAATAATGGATACAATTACCTCATCTCTCACTAAAAAATAATAATTGGCGCAAATTGCACCCCCTTTTAAATAAAATCATCTTTTATATGCCTAGTTCTTTCAGGATGTTGGTTATCATGGCTCTCCACAACTTCCTGTGTTTTTCTTGTTCTAAGTAATTTTTTTTATTTCTACAATTAAATATTAAATTCTTTTTAACCTCCGATCATCTTGTAAATTCCTTCTGTATTTCCAGTTCTTTAATAAATCACCTTTAGGTCACTTTGCTTTGTGATCTTTGATCAGTGACTTAACTTTACAAAATTTTTTATAATGATAGAATTTTAGATAGAATAAAAATTTCTGTCAAAAGAAAAGTCAGAATTTTCTTTTGTTTGTCTTACATTAAAAGATCTGAGTTTTATCAGTTGGCATGTCTGGTTTTTACAGAATGGCCATTGCCATTAGGTTTTTTCTTATTATTTGGTTTTGGCAAATGTCAATTCTTCAAAAATTCCTTCTGACATTTCTTTTATCTAGATTTCTACATTTTGAAAGATCCAGTGACTGCTTGACCTCCAAATGTTTCCTCAATGTAATATCTGTTATTCTTGCTGAGTTTCCTCTATGTTCAAAGGCCAAAGGTTACACAGTTTAAGCAACAAATTTATTTACAATGATTATTAGCGTTTTTGTTGAATGTTGTTTTGTTTTTGTTTTCAATGTTGTGTCAGGGTACAGAATGAAACAACTCTGTAGAATTCTGCTCCAAATGGTCTGTGAGTTCTAAAGCAAGAAAACTGCTGCATTGAAGAATTAATTATTTAGTGATCATTTCTTGCTTGAAGGAATTGAAATTTTCACAATTAATCTCAGAACATCCCAAAAATTGTGAATGAGAGAAATTACCAGACAATGGAATTTGATGATATAACTTTAAATTTTTTCCAATTTTTAAACCATTTTTTTTTTATTGAACTAAATTTAGAAGGAAATTGATAAGTTAAAGACAAGAATGTGATTTGTGTTACTAAGGATATAGAGTCATTAAATTCTCAAATATATGGATCGGAATGTAGATAAATCTAACATGTTTCTCTTTTATTAAAGAAAGATATGAAGAAAAATAAAATTCTGGTATTTTTATTCTTAAGAAAAAAACTGGTCATAAGTTTTTATAAGTGTCACCCTAATTAAAAAAAACAAACAAAACATCATTCTTTACAATGAAAATAATTTGTGGGAATCCTGCTAAATATTTGACCAACTATAAACACATATCAAAAGCATACAATATTACATTCCCACCCTTGATAAAAATCCATTCTTAAAGAATTTAATGTCTGTCTGCCACTACCAGTGAATGTGCATTGTGGTGCAGTGGATATCTACTCGAAACAGCTAATCAGGAAGCCGTATTCAAATTACAATTGAATTCCTTTCATTCACTTACACACAGAAAGGTATTAATCTATCTCTCGAGTTATGGGTTAACCCATTTTAACCCAGTGTCCTCAGATTTTAGAACATTAAATTCATTTACAAATCACAAGAATTTTTCTTCCAACCAGGCAATATTTGGAAGGTAATTTTATTGATGAATCAATATGTCCTCACTACCTATATATAATAATGGTTTTATATAATGATTTATACTATTTATTTTTACAGTTTTTTATGCTGTCCTCAAATAAGGACACTGAGTTAAAATGGGTTAAATAATAGGACAAATTGGGTTCTATAGCCTTGGCTGGTAACCAGTCTACCACAGAAAGCAATGGCAACCTATTGCAGGATAATCCTCTGCCTAGTCAGTCATGTCTCTTTCAAGACATGATCGCCCACAGCATGTATCGCGTATGGCCCTTAACTGACCGACTACCACAACAGATGATTCATAAAAAATGTCCACAAATCAACAGGCAAACAACCACAAAACATAAATAATGTGGACTAAACACAAACACAATATTATCCAATTCCTCGTATAAACAAATGAAAGTTATGATTCATTTACACATGAATTATACACGAACGCTGTGATAAATCAAATGCATGTAAAGACTGCTTAACCAGTGATAATCAAACACATAAAAAAAGAATAATAACAGAATTTTTATTTTTCTTCATCTCATTCTCAGATGAAGTTTTAATGAGAGTGAAGCATGTTAGATTTATAAATGTTTCCTATTTGTTCTTCCTCCTATCCTATTATATATATATATATATATATATATATATATATATATATACACATAATATTAACTATAGTAATTACAATACCAATAGTAACAGAACTAACTCTCCAAGACTAGTACTAATTAAGCTATAATTTAAATCGTCTTGAACAACCCACCGAGGACGAACTCGGAGGGAAAAGAAGGGGAAGTAAAAAAAGAAACAAACGAAGTACATGAACAAAAAGTCAAATACTCATAAGAAAGAAAAAAAACCCAAGACGAAAACCCTAACACTAAAGTGCTCAATACGAAAGTAGAGCAACAAAGACAGAAAATCTAAGCAATAGCCAACAAACCTTTCTAGGTTTCACCCTACGGTTCTTCAGGGTAAATTGAGCCAATTTACCCTGAAGAACCGTTGGGTGAAACCTAGGTAGGTTTGTTGGCTCTTGCTTAGATTTTCTGTATATATATATATATATATATATATATATATATATATATATATATATATGGTTTGTTACCTGTCAGTAGTTCAAACCTCAGTGAAATAAAAAAAAAATTCAACCATTAATTTTCTAAGTAGTTAGGTTCTCCTTCCTTCTAGAAAAAAAATGATAAACTATGACAGGTTGTTCCCATCTATTATTTCAAAACAAGACCAGTAAAGTATAAATTCATGTTACACATTATTATTTACAATTTAATTTATTGTCACTACTTAATTATATTGTTTACATATAATATCTGAAAAACACCTGTAATCAGGGCTGCTAATGTTATTTTAACATTTCCCTCAGAACAGGCTCTCAAAAATAAATTCAAACATAATCAGCAATTTATTATTATTATTATTATTATGTACATAAAGATGTTGAAATGAAATATTTATTTGCAATTATTGCAATGGTATTAAGTCTTCATTTTTGTTAGATTCATTTAAAGATTTTAATAGAAACCAATTCAGTTTAGAAAAGCAAAAATCTACACAAAACAAACATTTTCCATTCAACAGCAAGATATAGTGAACAAACATTGTCCATTTTCAAACATTTACAACACAATAAAGATTTTTCATTTTCAAACATTTAATCAACAAATAACAAAGATATCCATTCAACTGCAAGATAATATAGTGAACAAACATTTTCCATTCATCTACAAACATTATATATACACATTTAAAATTTATAAAGAAAACAATTAAACTGTCTGTGTACAAATAACAACAGTAATATAAAAATCTAGGAAAAATAGTATTTTTTTGCAATTTTTTACTAGAACTTCTTTAAATATTTTGTTCATGTCACATTACAGAAACTCAGAAGAAACAATATTTTTTTAATTTTTTAATTTTAAATATAATTTTTGACCAAATCTCGATTTAAAAAGTAACTGATTTAAGGTCTTGTTTTGTTTTTTATATAAATTCTTTAACCCTCACGATCTTTTATTAATTGACATTTGTCAAAAGTATTTTTGTTTACTTTCTTTTTAAATAACAAAACAACAGAAATATTGAAAAGTCTTTAGCATTTTTTTTAATAGAATTCGGCACAAAATACAAGTTACTACTACTGCAATAAAAAATTGCAAGAATTATCATCATTTTGTCTTGTAATTTAATGACAACAAATTTACATTTTTTTATCTTGGATTTAGTTAAACACAATAAAATATATCAATTTTATTTTAATTCAGTAATTTTTCAGTTTTTTAATGCTTTTTTTTACACTTAATATTTTTTTTTATAGATAAACCATTTTCATTTTTGTTTTCATTCTTCTTAATTTTCACAGAAAATATATCATTTTTCCAAAAAATAAACAATTTACTAAATAAGATAAAATGATTGCACATTTATTCTCTTAATTTATAAAAAAAATATATCTGGATGCCATCAGGTAATAAAGATACATTTGTTTAATTTTTTTTTGTTAAAAGTTGGGTTTTTTTATATTTGTGTTTTATAGAAAATAAAAATGACTAAAAAATTATTGTTTATTAGAAGCAAGGAATATTCTGCAATTCATTCAGCCATTGTTCTTTCATCAACATTGCCATTGTTAATTTGAAAAAAATAATTGAATGACCTCACGTTTAAATTGGAAACACAAAAATATCATTGCTGTTTTCTCATGCTGAAAATTATATATGTTTTTAATTTACAAATATCTTCACATATGTAAAAAGTACAGAAATAAATTATTTATCAAAGCCTTCCTTCTGAATCAGAATATATCTTGTTTTAAGGGGCCTAAATCTTTGGAGTTTAAGTTAAACACACGTTGAAACAAACACCCTTTTTATTATAGAATAGATAATCCTTGCTTTTCTCTGTTCCATTTGTTTTCAGTTTTTTATTTGACTTGGCTGTGTGTGTATGGGATGCATTAAAGTAATGAGATGAGTGCTTAGTATCAGGCATGACACCATTCAGTCCCTTGAAGATGTTATTCTACAGAAGGATGCTGTGAATATCATGGATTGAGCATGTGAGCAATGATGAGGTTTTGGAAATGATGGAAATGAAAAGGAAATTAATACTGAGTGTCAGGAAGAGACAGCTGAAGTTCCTGGGACATGCAACGAGGAAAGAGGGCTTGGAGAACCTGATACTAACAGGCCAGATAGAGGGAAAAAGAGACAAGGGAAAGCAGCGGATAACATCTTTGAAGGACCTAATCAGGTGAATTACAGAACAAGAGTAGCATGGTGTAACGGGAGAAGGCGTGCTAAGAGCCACCAGGGATAGGGAAACGTGGAAAGTCATGATCACCCATGTCTTGAACGGACAGAGAACATAGAAGAAGAAGAAGATCATCCCCCAGAAATTAGAACCATGATTCACATGTTACTAGTTATCCAGAGCCCATTCAGTAACACTGCAAGCTCAGATGAACAGAAGCACCCTTATGGGTCTTCTGCTCAACTAACTTACTGGTACCTTCTGGTTTGAACATGTGTTCAGCCACTGTCTCTTTTCTCTGAATACAGACAATCATAACCAACTAACTCTGAACATGACTGTTAAAGATCTATAGGCATCAATGTTTTTCATCAGGGTTTCTTAGATTAAGGGATATCAAATATTAGGTCAGTGCAAAAGTTTTTGCTGGTTTGTAAAAGCGGCATTTTAAATCATTGTAATTTATTTTATGCATATTGTTATAACTTAAACATATCACCATGATTAATTTATGACTTTTTCTTTCAGAATATTAAAGCATCATTCAGATTTTTCTGCAGTATTCTCATGCATGTTCTTTCCATCAAAAGAACACATTAGGCATGCTCTACTCTATGAGTTTCACAGAGGTTCCAATGCAAATGCAACGTGTTTCTTGTTTCCAAATCTTTGCTTTCACGACACCTTTAGACACCATTTTTGGGTAGGCTTGTCACAGGTGATGAGAAGTGGATTCTCTACCATAACGTTAAATGTTGGCAATCGTGGATAAATCGAGGAAAAAGTACCAGTTCAGCATCCAAGAGCAGGATACCATCTGAAAAAGATCATGTAGAGCAGATGAAATCAAGTTATATAGACCAAAGGTCGTTATTGTTATGAATAAAGATTTTCAAAAACGCACAGTTTTTCATTTCAAGGTGAAATTTTAAATCATCAAAAAACTTTTGCACCAACCAGCTATTACCATAATTTTAGAAAGAGAATGTCCCAGCCATCTGACATTCACTGTTATGTCCTGTTCAAGCTCTGATAATTCAAGTTGTTTAGCGAGAAGCAGCTTAGTGAGAGTTTACACTGACTCACCAGGTATCAAAGCACAACTGGTTATTTCTGTGATATCAACATTTTGTGGTACCACCCACCATTAACCTTACATGTTGCCAAGTCATGACTTGGGATGTCATTGTAAAGGGAATGCTAAAAAATTCTCATTTTAATCCACTTCCCAAAATATAACCAAATATTCAAAGTTACTTTATTTTTTAGTCAGGCAGTGAATTTTTCAGTATACCTTCTCAGTGACGACTGCGGATGACAATAATTACGCTCTCACACCGTGATTGAGCACTCTAGAAGAAAGGTAGACTTTGAAAAACAGTAGCCACTCCAGCGTGTATGCATCACTCATTCAGTAAAAATGAATTTGAGCACTCTAGCTATTGGGCGCGTAATATGATATGCGCTAAAAAGACTGCCTTCTTCCACCGAACGCCCTGTAGCCCAGGGGTAGAGTCGCCGACTGACGCCAAATCGGTCGGGTTTCGAGCCTGGGTTGTATAGTAATTAGAGTCTAACAGTACTGATGAGCTGTGATACAGCGAAACAGATCTGTCTGCGGACGACGATATATATATATATATACACACACACACACACACACACACACACACTACAGGCCATAATTATTAGGCCAACCCAGTGTTTTAAAAAATGATGCATTTCATACTATTTTTTAGTATTTATTGCCAAATGAATAATTGTAAATGAAAATAGAATGGTTCTTTCGTTAATACTGCACAATAACATGTGCATCAAATGAATTTATAAATATTTAATAATTACCTATATTGTAGTTTCATCAATGAAAGAATGAAAAACATTTAGGGTGATTTGGCTAAGTTCATCTTTGTAAAATTTTACAAGGCAAGGAACAAAGTAATAATAACAAAAGAGCCATTCTATTTTCATTTAGAATTATTCACTTGCCAATGAATACTAAAAATAGTATGAAATACATAATTTCTTTTTAAAAGAACTGGGATGGTCTAATAATTATGGTTGTTAGTGGGTATATATACTGTTAAATAAAGATGGAAGCTGATGATGGTTCGCCTGAAATAGGCCCATACTTCCGATTCACCATGAGATAACGTGTCTGTCTTAATTTTTCTTATATTTGCTCTCTATGTATTTATATGCATATATGTTTAGAGCTCTCTTAGAGAGTTATCCTACCACTGTATGTACTGGATACTCCTTTGGATTCTTCTATACCCACAATGCATGCTGATATATATATATATATATATATATATATATATATATATATATATATAGGTATAGATGTCCAGTCCGTAAACGGTGAGGATAATCCAACAAGATCAACTTAATATAAAATATTAAGTGTTATATTTATATAGAGAGCTCAATGGATGTTATCCAGAGCAATATGATATTTATAAAGGAAAACTCAACACGTCATTTAAATTGGTTATTAATTATAATTCATTTCAATGAGCTTAATTAGCTCGTTTCATCAGACCACACAATATTCCTTCTATTTGGTATAAAAAATTTTGCTGCAATAAGCATTTTCTTTAACTGAGGAGAAAGATAAAAAAATAAGAAGGAAAAAAAGAGAAAAAGGAAAATTACTAGCATACTTATATATATATATATATATATATATATATATATATATATATATATATATATATATTATATATATATATATATATATATATATATATATATATATATAAGACTATTTATACGCATGGAAATCCCGTCTTTATGAAATGTGTATATGTGAGTATACAAACGCAAGATCCATATGTAGACATGAAAAAGTGTTCGTCAGTAAGTAAAAGCATAAACATAAGTTTAAGCATAAACACAGTTACATTTCTATGTATATGTGGGTATGTGCGTATATGTGTATATGGATATAAGTTAGTGTACATGGGTGGGTTAATTTATGGGGTTACAGGACAGAGGCATTGGTGTCAGATCAGCTGGGGGTATTCAGACCAGTCATCAAGATTCTGACTGCTAGGTCATTAACTGTTTATTTCTAATTCTATGGATACATGTGCATGTGTAACCCCATAAATTAACCCACCCATGTACACTAACTTATATCCATATACATGTATACGCACATACCCACATATACATAGAAATGTAACTGTGTTTATGCTTATACATACTTACTGACGAACACTTTTTCATGTCTACATATGGATCTTGCGTTCGTATACTCACATATATACATTTCATAAAGACGGGATTTCCATGTGTATAAATAGTCTTTAATATATATATATATATATATATATATATATATATATATAAGTATGCTAGTAATTTTCACACATACTCCCAAAATACGCATATATTTTCATACTTATATACATCCTCACATCCATCCATCCATATATATATATATATATATAATCATAAATGTGTTTTTCATACATACATTCATCTATTTATATCCACACACAATTATTGTGTTCACACACTCGCAATCTTATGAGGAGTAGATTCACGTATATATGTATACACATCCATATATATACATATAAATATAATTATATAAGTAGACAAGCAATTTTTTATAAAGACAATGTACGCCTGTGTACACTTATCCATCTACTTTTTACTCCAAAATGAGATGGTATATTTTTTTTCATATGTCTTAACAAACATTACACACACACACACACACACACACACACACACACATATATATATATATAGGCATACGTCATTCGGTTTTGGATATTAACCTGTACACATATGGGTAGAATGATCACTACATGAAGGTATAATCAGTTCAAGAATGCCCAATTGACTGCATCCAAGATTAACACAACCCACATATAATCAGGTGTTCTCACATGATGGAAAAACATATACATAATTAGGTTCATTCTTATACATGAAATATACTTATAATTAGGTGCACCCACATATACACAATAATATATACAATAATATATATAAACATGCACAAAATTAGGTGCCCCCATATATATGAGAAACATATCTAACCTTACACTTAGGTGCACCGTTATACACGTGAAATATTTATATCAAAGTCATTATAGTGAAATCATTTACAATTACATAGTTTATGATAGGATTTTTTTTTTTTCAACTTCATACACAAATAATATAGTCATTGTGTACTTAGATTGGAATGTCAACCCATTGTATGGGAGATCTTTATCCTCACTTTTTCGGTTTGTAAAATCCTCAAATGAATGATCCACACAAATGCGAAAGAGCTGGCAAGTGTGTCGGAACGGGGTGATTAGACAGTTTACATTTATTTTTATGGCGGCATTTGAAAATTATTTCATTTCTCATATTTAATAATTGGCTAGATTCTCTGAATTTGATAATTTTAATCTTTTCGTTTAAGCATAAATTGCATCTGCTTCTAAAGCTATTGGGGGTTTGAGATTTCCCTATAATCTTCCATTCAATCTGAGGGGAAAGATTTCTGTCTTTCAATTCCCAGAAATATTTAGAGAGAGCGGTTTGATGTTTTAGGTGGGGTTTAGAAAATGATTGCATGATTATATAGGCGTTGTTTCCATGTTCTAACGGAAATTCCTATATATATTTTTTCTCGCTATTGTCTTCGCTAGGATAGATGGTTGCTTGGTATATTACCTCTTTGGATCTACATATGCCTCTAACCGAGCATTTATTTTTTACTCTACAGTTACAGAGGATTGTACTATCTATCTTTTTATTGTTATAAAATTTCTTTAGTATATTATGTGAATTGATGATGCTTTTAATGTCTTCCTATTGAAGATTTTCCTTAGTGGGTTGTTCTGCTTAAAGTGCTTATCAACTAATTTCAGAAAGTATTGCCCGATATTAATATTAGATAGTTTACAGAGTAGATAGACTAAACTAGGACTCCACCCACGTCTATTGAACAGGTTAAGAGGCTCATCCCTTGTTCCCTGTTTAGGATGTGGTTTCTGGCTTTCTCTCTTCTAATCTTTTCACTCTTACGTAGCCCCCTGCACATCAGTGGTGTTACCGCCTTGCTCGGGGTTATATGATTAAAAAAGAAAAAGTGAGGGGTTAAACTATAGTACTCTTCTTTTTCTACTTCTAGGTTCTTTACTTCCAGTAATTTTAAGGGGTTCTAAGTGATGTAATTCCTGTTTGAAGCCACTTTTTTTTTAAAGTGATGTTGTAATGTGTCTTATTTTCATTAAAGATTTTACTATTTGATGATAGTTTGTTAATTCTAGTATTTACGATTGCAGGGATTTGTTTAATTATTTGTTGGGGTGGTTGGAGTAGACATTTATGTAAGTTGGGGTTTCATTATTCTTTTGGTTGGGTTTACATGTGTTGTTCGACAAATTTAAAGTAATATCTAAGAAGTTGACTATTTTTAAATTGGAGGAAATCTCTATTTTAAATCCAAGCCATTTAAAGGCCCTAATTACTTTCCTTTCTACTCGAGATGATAGTGGATCATTACTGTTAGGGATAATGATGAGTCTGTCATCTCTGTATAGACCTATTTGTTTGGAGTTCACTATTCTACTAAAGGTGTTTAGGATATCAGTCAGTCAGTTAAGTGCCATATGTGATACATGCTTGGGCAATCATGGCTCGAAAGAGACATGACTGACTGGGCAGAAGATTATCCCGCAGTAGGTTGCCATTGTTTTCTGTGGTAGACTGGTTGCCAGCCAAGGCTATAGAACCCAATCTGTCCTGTTATTTAACCCATAACTGGAAGGAAGAGACCAATTAATACCTTTCCCAAGGGTATTTGTGCATAAGTGAATGCGATGAATTCAGCTGGAATTCAAACTTGGCTTCCCGATTTCTCGTTCCGAGCTGATATCCACTGCACCACGACGCTATAAAATCTGTGATTTGGGCAGAACGAAAAGCACTCATTGGGACATCAAAATTATCACCGTGGCTCTTTATCCAAGTAGAATTATTATTTGATATTACAGATGTCCTAGATGCCAATATAATTTTAGATTGTTCATTGATAATATCTACAAAGTTCTTTGCCAAATTTAATGTCTCTGTCCTGACTCTCTTTTTCTTTTTCTCTTTTTTGTTTTATCTTTCTCTTCAGTTAAAGAAAATGCTTATTCCGGCAAAATTTTTTGTACCAAATGGAAGGAATATTGTATGGTCTGATGAAATGAGCTAATTAAGCTCATTGAAACGAATTATAATTTATAACCAATTTAAATGACGTGTTGCATTTTCCTTTATATATATATATATATATATATCAGAGTAAATTAATATATCAGAATAAATTAATTAATGTATGAAGGGAATGTACTAAAATCAGCCCTATCAATAACAAGCTTGTAAAAAAGATAAAAATGTGCTGTGTCCCTTCAGGATGTTGGCAATCATTGCTTTCCACAATTAGCTATCTTTTTGTTATTTCTCCTAAATCCTGTTCTAGCATCCATTTATAGATTATGCGTTGTTTTCCTCTGCCCCTCTTGCCTTCAATCTGTCTTGTTAGTATCAAATTTTCCAAGCCCTCTTTTTTCATTATGTATTCTAAAAATTGCAACTATCTGAAGAAGTGTCCTTTTCGTTTCTATTTTCTCTAAAACGTCATCATTGCTCACATGTTCAGTCCATGGTATTCTCAGCATCCTTCTGCAGAACCACATTTTTGTGGCTTCACGTCTCTTCTCCATCTGTGAGGAGATTGTCCAGTATTCACCTGCCATATGTCTATAGGATCAAAAAATGCAAATTGGAAAACTAAGAACTGTAAGAAGAATGACCAGGTATGCATCCAGGGACACTGGTCTAAAATTTGACTCTAAATTTCACAAATTGTAATTTTTGGGCAATTAAGATCTTCATCATATGAAGATCACAAGTAGCATAAAACTTAGAATTATGGTTTCAGATCAATGTCCATGAAGGCATTCCTAGTTGTTGTATATAAATTTCATTAAAAACAACTGACAAGGTACTGTTTTTTGTTTATTTTTTTTTTTATTTAATTTTTTTGTGTCTTATAAAAAATTAAAGATAAAAAAACTTAGCTGCAGTACCATGACAGTCATTTTTAATGAAATTTATATAAAAGAGGGATTTCTCCCCAAATACACAATTTTATATATATATATATATTTGAAACTGATGAAATGTAACTGCAATTTCTACTCCAACAGCTTCTTTCCTCACACTTCCCGCCTGTGGAATTCCCTACCGCATGCTTGCTTCTTTGATGGCTACAACCTCCAGGAGTTTAAATGTAGGGTCAATAGACACCTCCTAACACACTAACTCACACCCACTCTCTCCAACTCTCTCCCTATGTACATCCTAACTCGTCTATCACCCTCCTTCTGACACTTCCTATACCCAATTGCTCTATGTAACCCCCTGCGCTATAGTGGCAGTGGAATGCCTTGCTTGGGGTGACACGATTAAAAATATAAGAGACAATGAATGTCTATTATGTTTAATCATGAGCTGTTCTAAACATATTTTGCTTTTAATTTCAGTTGAAAATAAAGACAAAAATCCTTCAACATTTGGATAATTTTTTATCAATTTGGTTCTAAGTTTTTGGCTCACATGAGCCATCTTCAAAGAGGTTATTAAGACAGTAACACAATAACATCCACCATCAACATTAGAACCAAATTAATAAAAAAATTATCCAAATGGTGGAGAATTTTTGGCTTTATTTTCAACTGAAATTAAAGCCAAAATACGACGTTTAGAACAGCTAATGATTAAACATAATAGACATTCATTGTCTCTTATATTTAACAGTATATGTTTAGAAAATTTGCTGCCTCGATACACTATATATATAATGATTTGTCAAACAGAAGTCCTGGTGTTAATTTCTCTTTCCAGTGGCTCATTAAAGTGTTTAACAATCTTGATTCATGGTTTTGGGTTACAGTATTTCATCATTATTATTATTATTATTACTGATTATTAGACATCGATACATTCAGGCTGATGGCATTCATTATAAAATTAAAAGATTACTTTCACAAAATATCTTTGTTTGAACCAACAAAATTTGCAAAAAATTATTCAAAATCATTTTCTTATTTTGGTCCAAAGATGTCAAGAAAATATTTTTTTTTCATCCTTTAATATTTCTCTAGTGATGCAAACGTGTATTTTGTGATTTATTTTGTCAAATTTCTGTATACAACTTTTTTCTTTCTTTTTTTTTTTATTTGTCATGTTGCACAAATGTCCATCTTGTGGGATTTTCCTGACACAAAATTATCCTAACTTTTTCTTCTACTTTCAGGTAAGCCCAGTTTCGCTGCCAATCGTCTATGTATCTGGTAAGATTATTGATTTCTCTTGATTAATGCCCAATACTTCTGCTCTTCCACAACCTCACTATACATTTTTTCAATTTTTCTTTGTCAGTTTGAAGCACTAAAACTCAATGGTGATTTAATTCCTCCAAGAAGCAGAAGAGGGAAAATGTTGTTTGTATAGATGTATATAAACAATACATTTGTATGTGTGTATCTATATGCACAATGGCTGCTCATAAACATATACAGATAGTATTTATGCAAGAATATTTCATTAGTCTGTGATGACGGCAGTGTACAATAAATATCTCAGCTGGGCAAGTGTATTCATCACTTGATAAATCTATTTAAGACTCTATTTTCCTGACTGAAGGAGATCTTGTTTAGTTTAGGATTTTTGTTTTTGTGATAAGAGCTTTTGTATATGAACTCATTATTTTTTCTCCTTTGTAATTGATGTTAATTTGCATATATCTATGCTATTAGAGATAACATGAACTTGTGATCATTGATCACTAGTAGAGCAAATGTTTGTAGAGGAATAAAAATGTTTGTTCTGTGCAGATTAGATACTCAAAGATGAAAAGAAAATGTTTCTTTTTTATAGATTAAAAGGAAAATGTTTGCTCTATGTAGATGAAATGCCTGAAGATGAATGGAAAATGTTTGCTCTATGTAGATGAAATGCCTGAAGATGAATGAAAAATGTTTGCTCTATGTAGATGAAATGCCTGAAGATGAATGAAAAATGTTTGCTCTATGTAGATGAAATGCCTGAAGATGAATGGAAAATGTTTGCTCTATGTAGATGAAATGCCTGAAGATGAATGAAAAATGTTTGTTCTATGTAGATGAAATGCCTGAAGATGAATGAAAAATGTTTGTTCTATGTAGATGAAATGCCTGAAGATGAATGGAAAATGTTTGTTCTATGTAGATGAAATGCCTGAAGATGAATGGAAAATGTTTGTTCTATGTAGATGAAATGCCTGAAGATGAATGGAAAATATTTGTTCTATGTAGATGAAATGCCTGAAGATGAATGGAAAATATTTTTCTGCATACATGCTTGTAAATGAATGGAAAACATTTTGCTCATTGTAGATCTTCTAGATTAATAGAAATATTTGTTTTGTGTAAATCTGATATTTGCTGATCAACAGAAAATGTTTCTTTCGATCAAGAATCTAATAAATTGAGAAACTTTAGCGGCTTTAATAAAGAAGTGACTTCCTTATCTTGAGCACAATATTTGCATAATATTTTGACCCAACATTTAGCTTTGACTCTCAAAGTAAGATTTATAAATCATTGCAAAAATTAAAACTGGAACTGCTGATCTAGTTTACAACAAAATAAAAACTTTTCATTAAAAACTAAAAAGGAATTCCTTGTTTGTTTATCTTTTTATTCCTTTTGCAAGTCATCATTGCCATCCAAAATGGGATAAAAAAAACAATGGCCTTTTTTTTTTTTAAACTAAAATTCAACAGTATATGTACATGTTGCTTTTATGTTATAAACTCAAAGTTTTGAAATACTTTCTTCAAAGAACAGCTCATCCAAAATTGTAGACTAAGTATAAAAAATAACATCAAATTCATACATCTTTTAGTCTTTGTAAAATTTGCAATAAGAAAGTTTTTCTTCTAAGTCTTTGATTGAGCTGTCATTTTGTTTCTTTTCTTTGTGCATCTGCTAAAATGCTTGCATGCAATATGTGTCTTTCTTGTCTTGTCATTTGAGGTCATTTGTCATCTGTTAATGCATTGCAACATTTTGGCTTTGGGTAAAAGAAAGAATTTCTCATTGTTCAATTTGTTTCTGTTCATTGATGTGCATTGGATTGAGGCAGACATTGAAGAATTTCTGACATTAACTTAAAATCATTTCAAAAACAAAACAATCGAGGTTTTCTCCTAAGAAATGCTGCAAAAACTCAGACAATGAACATTCAGTATTATGGTAATCTCAGTTTCATATTGAAATAACCTTATATTACTGTATAAATTTGACATTTTAAGCTTTAAAAAAATTCTCTCTCAAACCAGAGGTCAATCGGTTATAAATTGTGAGCCTTTACTACAGAAAGGTTAACAAGTACAACAGTCAGTTAAGTGCAAAACGTGATACACGCTTTGGGCGATCATGTCTTAAAAGAGACATGACTGACTGGGCAGAAGTTTATCCTGCAGTAGGTTGCCATTGCTTTCTGCAGTAGACTGGTTGCCAGCCAAGTCTACAGAACCCTGTCTATGCTTTTATTTAACCCATAACTGGAGGGAAGAGATGGATTAGTACCTTTCCCAAGGGTATTTGTGTGTAAATGAATGCAAGGAATTCAACTGGAATTTGAACTTGGCTTCCTGATTTGCCGTTCCAAGTAAATATCCACTGCACCACAATGCACATCCGCAAGTACAACAGCCTGCCTAAAAAAGGGTCACTACGTCTTCTTTTACAGGGTGCAATGGATAAATTGTCATGTAAATTAAGCAAAAATGTAAATAACACTGACACAGATATATGTATTTAACAGATATATTTATCAAAATTAGACAAAAATATTTTGAAATACCAAAGAGTAGATTTATTCAATAAAATTGCTATTGGCTTCAACTACAGCCTCCTGAGGAGTTCAGAATCTTTTGCAACTCTTCTGGATGGTCTCCTTGTTTAAGTTGGTGAATGCTGCCATAATCCTTGGCTTTGGTTCATTTTTGGTGTTATAAGGAGTTTTGTTGGTATCTCGTTCAACTGTGCCCCACACTTAATAATCAAGAGAATTGCAGTCTGAGGCGTTAAGTGGTCACAAAAATTGTCTGGTAGTCATGACTGGTTTCTCCTGCATTTGTGGCATGGTACAATTCTGTTGCCTGACATAGGGCCCTCCAGCAGCCACGCTCTTGACTCAAAGCAGCACTATCTCCTCAAGGCTCTTGATGTAGGCCTCTGTGGGTATTTGTGTCTTCTCGGTGTGTAGTTCGTAGACAAATTAATAATCACTTGGATCTGTTCTCCCAGCTGCTTCTCGTAGAACCCGGAACACTGCTTTACTAGGGACTCCATTTCCTGAGCACCGTAAGCAAAACTGTCTCCTGAACACCGGTGTAACTTTCTCGAGTCTCCAACAGTGAAGTGCCTCTGAAACAGAAGTTGGCTCTTTTTATGTGTTTTTGGTCTCATAATTTCTCCCTCTTGAAAACCTCACTTTCACCAATGACGCATGTGCCGTGTCATTCCAAAAACTGCCCTGCATGAGCTCGCCTCGCGGTTCCATTATGTCTACGAACGCACATGCAGACAAACCACCTTCTCTTGCTTTGGCTAGGTAAGTCTCCACCACAGCCTCCATGTTGATGAATGGAGGCATAATGTCGCCATCACTCCAAACAGCTTCATAATCACCATTAGACTCATCCAACTTTTTCTGAATCACTGCACTGTCCTCAGATTAACACTCAAACACTCTGAAATATTTATGTTGGATTTTCTGGTGCTGTTTCTAAATTCCATGAAGAGTGAATTGCATCATGGTGCTCTTTTTCTTGCAGATGGTGCTCAACTGACCCTACTATATTGTGCAGCCAACAGAATTAGAAGCAAATAACATGCATGAGGAAAATTATGAAATGTCTACACTTCATTTTACCTGCTGAACCCTGCATATACCACATCATTTCTGTTCATGGGCGACCATAGCTCTCTGATAACTCTTACTAACTCTCTTTCTTCTTCAGGTCAATATTCTTTTTTCCATTTAATCAAAACTGTTGAGTAATCTCATCACTCTTTTCTTCTGTCTCTCTTGCATTCCTTCCTTCCTGGGAGTGTTAAATTCTTCCAACACTCTTTCCTCATTATGCGTCCCAGAACTATCTTTTTCTGATTGTAAGAGATTCCTTATTGCTGTTGTCCCTCCTTCTTAAAACTTTCTTCTTTCTTACATATGTTCATAGCTTTCTCTGTATTCATTGGTAGAACCACACCATTATGGCTTTAAGTCTCTTCTTCATCTGTGAAGTAAGGATCATTTGTATGGAGATGTTGTCTTGTTTATTTTTAAGACATTGTAGTGTTTTTAATTGATTTAATTTAGATTTATTTTACTGATAATAATGCTTATAAAAATAGGTAGTATGTTATAAGTACATGTGTAGTACATTGATTGACAGGCTCTCTGAATAAAATAAGCTATATTTCATAAGAATCACTGCTACAATAGGGTTTTGAAAACTCAAGAAATGTCAATGTTGTCGGCATGTTGCTGACAAACAAAGTACAACAGGAATAGTGGAGAGAGATAAGGCATTGTTTGATTGGTTAAGGATCATAGTGATGGACAAATCAGAACACATGAAGAAACAGTTTTTCTGGTGGAAAGTAATTTTGTACAGTTGATAATTCACTTCCACTACCATTGGTTAGAGGCCATTGTTTGGGGAGAAACTGTATTTGAGAAAAGAGAATCTGTGTCATATTTTTTGATTGATCAGTATGTTTGGTCATAACAAAGAAGAGAAAGCATCATCATATTTTCCGGGGTCACCAATCCAGCTATTCACTGTCACCTACAGAATTAATTTGAGATACATCTCTAGATTCATCTCTAAAGAAATCTACAGAGTCTTGAAAGTTTTCCTCCAGAATGTTATTCATGATGTCATCATCTACACCTGAATGTGAATCTTATGGCCATATTATGTTGAAACACTGGTTCTTGTATGATCACTGAAGTTAAAGAGTGCTGGATTGCTATGTGATGTCGGTTCTTCAATATGGCAGTAAATGCTGGACAATATCATCGAAAATGAGGACAAAACTTGAAGCATCAGAAATGTGGTTCTACAGAAGGATGCTGCAAATATCGTGGACCGAGTATGCAAGCAACGATGAGGTGTTGGAAAGAATGGCAATGAAAAGGAAATGAATAGTGATCATCAGGAAGAGACAACTGAAATTCCTGGGACATGGAATGAGGAAGGAGGGCTTGGAGAACCTGATACTGACAGGCCAGATAGAAGGAAAAAGAGACAAAGGAAGGCAGCGAATAACATATTTGATCAGGTGGATAATGGAACGGGGATTGTGAGGTGTAACAGGAGAAAACATACTAAGAGCCACCAGGGATAGGGAGATGTGGAGAACCATGATCGCCTACTTCCTGAAGGGACAGGGCACATAGAAGAAGAATAAGCCTGGTTAATATTAATATCTAGCCTAAATGGGTGACCACTTTGGAACACCAAGCACAGTAAACTTGGATATGCAGGTTGTGTAATGGATAATGGTTTGAAATTGGAACTCTGAGAGTCAAGGTCCAATTCCAGTTTGGTTCATTATATTCCCTTATGTGCAAATACTCTTGGGAAATGTATGAATCTATTTCTTCTCCCCACACTTCATAAGTGGTTAATTAGTAAAATCATTCAGTTAGTTAAGTGCCATACGTGATACATGCTTGGGCGACCATCTCTCGAAAGAGACATAACTGACTGGGCAGAAAATTATCCTGCAGTTGATTGCCATTGTTTTCTGTGTTAGACTGGTTGCCATCCAAGGCTATAGAAACCAATTTGTTCTATTATTTCATCCATAACTGGAGAGAAGAGATGGATTAATACCTTTACAAATAGTATTGTGGTTAAGTGAATACAAGGAATTCAACTGGAATTTGAACTCGGCACCTTGATTTGTCGTTCTGAGTCGATATCCACTGCACCACAATGCACATACTCTTGGGAAAAATCTATCTCTTTTCCCCACTTTTCGTAATGGGTTAATTAGTAAAACCGTTATTATCTCAAAAAAAATTCTTACAATCTTAAAATATTTTCTGGTTTGAAATAACCTGAAAAAAATGTTAAACCATAAAAAATCAATAAATCAATCAAAGGTAGTGAATGTACCAAGAGCAAGATTCACTGCTACGGATGTGATCTCCACCTTCAAATGACAAAGCAGAACCTTCTATAGCTTTAGAGGTCAAGAAAGGTCACCCTCCATAGCAATTTAACACAATATTACTACAACTATTGCCATTTAGACTAAAATATGAAATCACCTCAGAGTGACTCCAAAGAAAAGTGGGGGGGATAACAAAACAACTCTGCCCAAAACAAAATATTATTCCAGTGAGGAAATAGTCTGACATTGGATTTTTGTGCTACACCACCGAGAAAATTTCAACCCATAATTCAGATTTGAATGTCCTCAATATGTAACACTTGCAACTTGGGACGTCTCTTTTGCTGATAACTATGCATTTCATTTCCCATCACCATAACAAATCTTTCTTGTGTTTTTATATATATATATATATATATATATATATATATATATATATATATATTTTCATGGTAATCGTTTTGATTAGCTTTCTTCTTTGGCACCTTCACTTTAGAACTTAAGCACAGCACATCTTTTTCAGTCAGGATGTGCGTTGTGGTGCAGTGGATATCAACTCGGAATGACAAATCGGGGAGCCAAGTTCGAATTCCAGTTGAATTCATTGCATTCACTTACGCACAAATACCCTTGGGAAAAGTATTAATCTGTCACTTTCCTCCAGTTATGGGTTAAATAACAGGACAGATTAGGTTCTATAGCCTTGGCTGGCAATGAGTCTATTACAGAAAGCATTGGCAACCTACTGCTGGATAATCTTTTGCTCAGTCAGTCATGTCTCTTTTCGAGACATGATTGTCCAAAGTGTGTGTCACATATGGCATTTGATTGACTAAAAATAATAGTTGGAATCATGATTAAGGCTTCTACTGGGCATAAAGCAGGGGATTGGTTTTCTATTGTCAAGAAGTTATATTTTGATCCCCCACTAATTACTATGTAAAAATATGTCACTTCTCCCTCTAGCTATGAGTCAAAAAACAGGACAGATTAGGTTCTATAGCCTTGGCTGGTAACTAGTCTACCGTAGAAAGCAATGTCAACGTACTGTGGGATAATCTTCTGCCCAGTCAGTCATGTCTCTTTTGAGACATGATTGCCCAAAGCATGTATCACGTATGGCACTTAACTGACTGACTAAAAATAATAGTTGGAATCATGATTAAGGCTTCTATGGAGCATAAAGTGGGGGATTGGTTTTCTATTGTCATGAAGTTATATTTTGATCCCCCACTAATTACTATGTAAAAATATAATCCATTACTTCTCCCTCTAGCTATGAGTCAAATAACAGGACAGATTGGGTTCTATAGCATAGGCTGGCAACCAGTTTACTGCAGAAATCTACTGTGGGATAATCTTCTGCCCAATCAGTCATGTCTCGAAAGAGACATGATTGCCCAAGCATGTATCACGTATGGCACTTAACTGACTGACAGTTAATAGTCAGTTCTTTCTGAATCGGCTATCAGTGCAATTGTTAAAGTTAGATCTACTGATCATAAATCCTGCTTGACATTCTTGTCTGCTTCAAATCATATCATTATTTGTGTTAGTTAAATCTGGTGAGAAAATATATCCTTATCCTTTTTCTATTTTTGTGTATTCGCTAAACTCCTTTCCTATCTGCATGTTTCCAGTAAAAATTATGGATTATTTGAATATTTTCACTACTGATATAAAGCCATTGAGCCTTCCTAACATTTCAGGGAGATGTTTATGTCATACTTTATTAAATACAGTTGTGTAATCTATGAAATGGATGTGCGTTGTGGTGTATTGGATATTGGCTTGGAACGAGAAATTGGGAAGCCAAGTTCGAATTCCAGCTGAATTCATTGCATTTACTTACACGCAAATAACCTTGGGAAAGGTATTAATCTGTCTATTCCTTCCAGTTATGGGTTAAATAACAGGACAGATTGGGTTCTGTAGCCTTGGTCAGCAACCAGTCTACCGCAGAAAGCAATGGCAACCTACTGTGGGATAATCTTCTGCCCAGTCAGTCATGTCTCAAAAGAGACATGATCGCCCAAAGCATGTATCACATATGGCACTTAACTGACTGAATCTATGAAACATAAGTTTATATCTTTTTTCATTTACCTTTTTCACTGTGATAGCATTCTGACAATACCCCTCCTCTCCCAAATATGCTTCCTCTTGTCTTTACTGAATATTAATCCAACTTTCCCCCTAACAAAACATATGATTCTATTCCAAAATCAATAAAAAAAAAATATATATATATATTTTTAAATTGTTCCTTTTGATTTAACAAAAAGTAAAATAAAACAAATGCCATGTTTAAATAAGTTAACTGATTATGTTGGGGGTGGGTGGGTCATATTGGGGTCATAACTTTGATACCTAAATATTTTTATGCCAATGAAACTGCAACCTTTCTACAAACCCTACAGAATGTTAAATTGTTTCAATATTTTATCAGTCTGTAAGATCCAAGCATTAACTTTGCATCCATCCAGTATGTTGGTATTATAGATAGGAGATTAATAGTCAAAGGTTTGCACCTTACAAAGTCAGCTGAGTTGTAATCAACAATTATCCCACCCCACACACCCTCATAAAGCATTGCAATGAAGACAAAGGTTCAGAAATCTGTCTTCTGTGTGAGATATCAATTTTTTTTTCCAATGCTGGTGAAAATGCATACAGCAAAGGGTAGGTGACACTTGAAAAATTTTTTTTCTTGTTAAGATAAGACTGACAAGAAATGTTTAGGACTGAATCAATAGTATTAAATTAATCTAAATCTAAACTTATTTATAAACGGAACTTTGTCTGTCTGTCTGTGTGTGTGTGTGTGTGTGTGTGTGTGTGTGTGTCTCCATTACCTATAGACTCCGAAATGAAATGACTGAACTGATTTTCTTGAAAATTTACACAGTTGTACTATAAGCGTCTGTGAGTGTTCTGAATTAAGTTTTGTGTCAAGGTACCCCCGATAAATATCAAAAGTCCATAATCGAAAAAATCAGTTTATAGAAGGAGTGGTCCGATTTTAATCAAATGTGATACACTTATAGACAAAGACATAAAAAGATATTCAGAAGTTTCAAGGTTGCAGTTCTTATAATAGTGCAGAAAATTTGATATCGATACCAGGAAATCAAAATTTGACTTACATCCATTCATTTTCCTTTCAGTCTACGGTTTCGCTTTAACTGGAAACAACTATTGCTTTTTAGTCTTTCGTGCCAACGTCCAAAGAGTCTGAGCTCCAGGACCATGGATTAGTTTTAAAGCTTTCATTACACCCAAGCAACGCCGGGCTATACTGCTAGTAATAATTAAGATTGTTTCCTGATTCCTTCTAACACCTCTACCTAGACTCTAAATTTTTTTTTCTCAGTAGGAGTAGATAGATTCACTTATGTTATGATGAAACACACCTCTTCCTTAGATAATGGACTCTCCCTCCTATATTAATACGAGTTAACAGGAAGAAGTTCTTGGGAGTTTTAGAGAGTTCTTAAGAGTTCAGTAGAACATAGTTGGACTAAGGCAGTTGATATTAGTTAGCAGTTAGCCAAATAATGAGGAGTCAGCTTTAAGAGGAAGATTACAAAGTTCCTAACATTTTGGATGCGTTAAGTTGATTTGCAACCGACATAGCACGAGTATAACCTTCACTGCAAAAGCTACTCCACAACAACTTATCATCTGGTTCACATTCCTTTGTCGTCTTTTGAACAGGAGTTGAGGTTTATCCATGGTTTCCTGTTCAGGATTAAGTTTCCAGTTACTTTTAAAGTATTTTCATTCTCTTTTGCTCACAGTAGTCTCTTGTATCTTAGTGACATTATTGCCTTGCTTGAAGCGAATTGATTCAGTAAATAACATTTCTTTGTTGGTTATTTTATAAAGAGAGACACTCGGTGTTTGTATATAAAACAATTCACTTCTCACCTTTCATGGGAAGAAAATATGTCTGTCTGCCTTTGTAAGCTTTCTGGTAAGATTGAAATACTGTCTGTCATGTTTATCTCTCACCATTGTCTACCAAAAAATGATCAAAACTGATATCCATCCGTCATTTTTTTTCTTCTATGACTTGTGAGTTGCTTTATTTAACGTTCATGTACCTGAAGCTAGTTGAACTTTAAAAAAAAAGTTTTCCATCCTTTGTATTTCATACAACCAAAGTTGCTTTCACAAGATATGTTTTATCTTTCTTGACATGATGCACTCCAATTTTAGCAGAAAATATCCAGAGGAAAAGATATTTTCTTTTATTAAAAAGTGCTTTTTTTTCATACACCAGCCAATACAATAATTTACGTGTGAATAGAATCCTTGAGCAAGTCTCTCATCTTCTTTCTCCATTGAAGTGAAAATGAGTTTTTGATTGTATCCCATCTCTTGTTTTCTAACCAACATAAGAAATGTTATCAATGTCCTGATGACTCTATATTCTAAATACCAAAACAAAGATTTTTCTCCATTTAATGCAGCATACTTTCTGTTCCTCTTCACCACGTTGTCCTTATGCCAGACTAAGAAATATTTAGGCTTGATTTTTAAAAAAATTGATGCACTTAATAGTAAAACTGAGCTTAAATCCCAGTGAGAACTTCTAAAATCACTCTTCTATTCATACCCATGTAAGGCATGAATCTAATCTTTCTTACACTTTGACACTCTTTCTCATATTGATAAATTCTTATCACTAAGAATAACTTTTTTAAGAAGGCATCTAACATATCTATAGTCAGAAAACACATTGGGAATACAATTACCCTGTATTTAAGTCTCCCTACCCTCAGAAAGAGTTCAAATTCCAGTTAAATTCATTGCATTCACTTACGCACAAATACCCTTGGGAAAGGTATTAATCCATAACTTCCTTCCAGTTAGGGCTTAAATAACAAGACAGATTGGGTTCTATAGCCTTGGCTGACAACCAGTCTACTGCAGAAAGTAATGGCAACCTACTGCGGGATAATCTTCTGCCATGTCAGTCATGTCTCTTTTGAGACATGATTGCCCAAGCGTGTTTCACATATGGCACTTAACTGACTGACCCTCAGAAAAGAATTTGGTCATCCGCATTTCCATACTTCTAAAATCTCTAATCCCCAATTTATCTCAATTACTCCCACCTTTCCTCACACTCATTACATTCAGCTGAGAAATTATTTATGGGTTTGTCCTGTTTCTGTCAACTTCTGTCCAAAAAGATCAATACATTGTAAAAATTATCGATAAGTTAAGATAGCATTTCTTTCATTCTGTCAATTATCCACTGAATGACTTCTTTTCAAGGTTACCTTCTAGATTTCTTCTAGATTCTAGATTCTAGACAAAAAGATTTCATTAATCCTAGGTTATTACTGTTATCATAGGTAACTTTTTTTTTTACTAACTTTCATATTACAACTACCTCAAATATTTTCTATGTTACTATAGCCTTTATTTATTTATTGGGAAAACCCTTTTTTGGAAATCTATTCAAAAGATTTAATTTATGTAAAAATATTTAACATAAAAATATATATTTGATTGATACAATATACCATATATTTAAATATTTTAAATATTGATAAAAACTCATTGATATTCTGTAACATTCACAGTATTTCAACCATTGATTTTGTTAATTCATCTGCTATTTTAAATCTAACATTATTTGCTGCAGTTTTTATTGTTTACCAGATATTTTTTTTGCTTGCATATGGTTTTCCATTCTTATATACTTCTCATTTTAATAATGGATCATTATTGGATTAAGATCTAGAGAAGCTGAGATAATTTTGTTAATGTCTTTAATCTTTATCCCTCTGTTGCGTGTTACTTTATTTACTGTGCAAAAAGTTTATCCTGCCACTGAAGGTGATTCTGATCCTGGAACAATACTGTTTGAATTTCATGGTTGTGTTGTCCTTCTATGGTAACAGAAAACAACTTTGAGTGAAATTTAACAATAAGAATACTCAAAATGAGAGGCCTTGAAAAAGACTGCAATGGAAAGACCCGTGATAATAAAGCAGTGTGCTATAGGTTACAATCCCGTTTTGGCTTTGTAAAGGATGTGTGTGGTGGTCCAGTGGATATCGGCTCGGAACGAGAAATCGGAGAGCCGAGTTTGAATTCCAATTGAATTCAATGCATTCACTTACGCGCAAATACCCTTGGGAAAGGTATTAATCCATCCCTTCCTTCCAGTTATGGGTTAAATAACAGGACAGATTGGGTTTTATAGCCTTGGCTGGCAACCAGTCTACTGCAGAAAGCAATGGCTACCTACTGCGGGATAATCTTCTGCCATGTCAGTCATGTCTCTTTTGAGACATGATTGCCCAAGCGTGTTTCACATATGGCACTTAACTGACTGACCCTCAGAAAAGAATTTGGTCATCCGCATTTCCATACTTCTAAAATCTCTAATCCCCAATTTATCTCAATTACTCCCACCTTTCCTCACACTCATTACATTCAGCTGAGAAATTATTTATGGGTTTGTCCTGTTTCTGTCAACTTCTGTCCAAAAAGATCAATACATTGTAAAAATTATCGATAAGTTAAGATAGCATTTCTTTCATTCTGTCAATTATCCACTGAATGACTTCTTTTCAAGGTTACCTTCTAGATTTCTTCTAGATTCTAGATTCTAGACAAAAAGATTTCATTAATCCTAGGTTATTACTGTTATCATAGGTAACTTTTTTTTTTTTACTAACTTTCATATTACAACTACCTCAAATATTTTCTATGTTACTATAGCCTTTATTTTAAGCACATTTTATAAAAAATACAAAACTATTTCTCTTAATTCAGCAAATGAAAAGTGTTGCATCATGTGATTCTCCGAAAGTTAGAAATTGCAAAATTTTAATCTTCTTTCTTGTTTGTCTTATTAAAAAATAATAATTTATTTTTTGAGATTTGCTTGTCATGACAGAACAATGATTTCTGATGCTTTACAAAAAGTTTTACCATTGTTTTTTAATTTTTTCACCCTCAAGCAAGGCGATAAGGCCCCTATGATGCAAAGGGTTACTGAGTTTGAAAGAAACTCACAAAATATTATTGAGGTGAAAGAACAATAAAAAGACCAGGAAAATAAAAATGTCAATTGATTTCATGTTTAAAGTTTTGAAAATTGTAGTTGATAGAAAAGCAAGGAGCCAGTATTGAGTTCCACAGTTAAGAAGTGTAATAGAGAAAACTGTTGGAATAAAACTTAGGTTTAAATCTTGCAATTTCAACAGTAAAATGAAGGAACCTAACTGCCAATGTAGTACAGTGCTTAAATTTGTGAAGGCACAAGGAAGCTACGTTATATCAGTGATTGAAGCCAAGATGCCAGGTCACGAGCAATAGCATTGCAGATTCATCTTTGAACTTTATCTTTTAGATGAGCTACTATTAGGTTCACTGACTGCACGTGAATGCACTTACACACAAATATCCTTGGGAAAGGTATTAATCTGTCACTTCCCTCTAGTTATGGGTTAAATAATAGGACAGATTAGGTTCTATAGCCTTGGCTGGCAACCAGTCTACTGTAGAAAGCAATGGCCATTTATATGGGTTAAATAATAGGACAGATTAGGTTCTATAGCCTTGGCTGGCAACCAGTCTACTGTAGAAAGCAATGGCCATTTACTGTGGGATAATCTTCTGCCCAGTCAACAGTCAGTCATGTCTCTTTCGAGACACGATCGCATAAAATGTGTATCACTTATGGCACTTAACTGACTATTAGGTTGAATTCTTTAAAATTCAACTCCATGACTTATATCCAGAGAGGCTTTTGTGATTCCTCTTTGCCTTTGTTCATCAACCTTCATGGAGAGGGTGTTTCAATGAAAACAAAAATTTCTATGCATAAAGAGAATTTGATTCATTTAGGCTCAATTCAGACTGACACTGACCAGCATGTGGAAATTATGATTAGGAAATTTACTTCAATTTGTGCAACGGCTGATAAAGAAATGACCAAAGTTAAATCACTAATGTTTGCTTTGTTTCACAAACAGTTGCCATTTTTCTTTCATTCCCTCAGAAGTTCAAAATCTATCTAAACTTATTTATAAATGGAACTTTGCCTCCGTGTGTGTGTGTCTGTTACCTATAGACTCCAAAACGGCTGAACTGATTTTCTTGAAAATTTACACAGTTGTACTATGAGCATCTGTGAGTGTTCTTAGCTAGGTTTTGTGTCAAGGTAAACCCTAATAAATACCGAAAATCGATAATTAAAAAAATCGGGTTATAGAAGGAGTGGTTCGATTTTAATCAAATTTGATACACTCATAGACAAAGACATAAGAAACGATATTCAGAAGTTTCAAAGTTAAAGTTCTTACAATAGTCCAGAAAATTGATTATATATATATATATATAAAAGGCAAGATGTTTGTGTGTGGGTCTGTTTATCTGCCTGTATATCTGTATTTTTTCAGCCCTTTTATTTTAGTTTTTGCTTCGGGTTTGGCTCTAAGTAGGTATAATTGTAGTTTTTAGTCTCAGCCATGATACCATTTATTCAGAGGACTTATTTAGCCTTCAAAATTCAGTTTACAATGAAAAAAACTTACTTGATATCGATAGCAGGAAATCAAAATTTGACTTACATCCATTCATTTTTTTTTAGTCTACGGTTTCACTTTAACTGGAAACAACTATTGCTTTTTAGTCTTTCATGCCAAGGTCCAAAGAGTCTGTGCTCCAGGACCATGGATTAGTTTTAAAGCTTTCATTACACCCGAGCAATGCTGGGCTATACTGCCAGTACTTCATATAAGAATGTTGCTTTCTCAGAATCACAATCTAAAAGACATAGACTACCAGCCATAATTATTAGGCCACTCCAGTTTTTTTTTAAAGAACTGATCTATTTCATACTATTTTTAGTATTCATTGCCAATGAAAATAGAATGGTTCTTTTGTTATTATTAATTTGCATAATTTTACAAGGCAAGGAAGCAAAGATGAACTCGTCTGAATCACCCTAAACTTTCTTCATTCTTTCATTGATGAAGCTGCAATATAGATAATTATTAAATACTAGCAGTATAGCTCAGCATTGCTCGGGTGTAATGAAAGCTTTAAAACTAATCCATGGTCCTGGAGCTCAGACTCAGCGTAAAGAATATTTGTGTGAAGTTTGGTGAGAATCGGATAAAAATTGTTGATTTGTATAAAAGACATGCAGACAGATAAACAGACACACACACAAACATCTTGCCTTTTATATATATATATATATATATATATATATATATATATATATATATATAAAATCGATTTTCTGCACCATTGTAAGAACTGCAACCTTGAAACTTCTGAATATCATTTCTTATGTCTTTGTCTATGAGTGTATCAAATTTGATTAAAATCAGACCACTCCTTCTATAACCTGATTTTTTTTATTATTGATTTTCGATATTTATTGGGAGTACCTCGACATAAAACCTAGCTAAGAACACCCGCAGACACTTATCATACAACTGTGTAAATTTTCAAGAAAATCGGTTCAGTCGTTTCGGAGTCTATAGGTAACACACAGACACACACACAGAGAGAGACAAAGTTCCATTTATAAATAAGTTTAGATTTATGTTTATAAATTCATTTGATGCATATCTTATTGTGCAATAATAACAAAAGAACGATTCTATTTTCATTTACAATTATTCACTTGGCAATAAATACTAAAGCAAAAAATAATAATAGGAAATATTATAAAATTTAATTTTTATGTATTGGGTATAATAAGTTTTCTTGATATACACTTTCATTTGGGGACGGCTTGACTGCAGACATTACTGGAAAAGTTGTCCACTCTGATTTTTCTGTCCACATTTACTTTCATATCCTTTCTTATATTTGGAGATGACTGCAAGGCAATGGTAATTTACAATTAGGGTTTTCCTTCTCCTATCTGAACTGTTTTAGTGGACTCTCAAGCGCCATCTACCTGAAGTAGCTTTTTATAAATCACTAGCTTTCTGCCTTCAGTCATTCTCCAGCCATGAACTAACTGGACCTAGTTGTCAAAAACTATTTGAGATCAATGCCATGGAACCCTTTTATTGACAGTGGGAGCTACCCCACACTATCACCTCTGGCTATGGCAATCTTAAGAACATATAATGTATGTATATAAGCATTTATATGTCTTATATGTTTTAGAAGCTCGGAAAAAATTAAGTTTTTTTTAAATATATAAAACACTAGAAAGCAAAACAAACTATGAAATAGTCTCTAAATAAACAAACAAAATTTAGAAAAAGACACAAGAAACAACAAATGAAAATATAAATTGAGATTTAAGCTTAAAATTCTCGAAGATTATGAGGTCATTATTTAACATACAATAAAATAATTTATATTGTCTTTTTGACAGTATTAACCCCTAAACTATCATTTGTTAAAATATAAACGACAGTAGAAAATGTGAAGTTCGATAAATCTAACTTTGGGTAAGCAAAAAGAGAAAGTAAAAATAAGACAAACAAACTTCAGATGAGTTGCACAAAAAAATACAAAGACAGAAAAACTTGGGAACTGTGGAAAAAGTTGAAAGAAATAATAATAAACAATACATTTATAGCTTCAAATAAATATAATAATCATAACATACAATACTGTGCAAAAATATTAGGTCAAGAACTATTTTATCTTTTATGAGGCATCAAAATAAAGTTTAAAATCACCCCCGTCATAACAGTTTTGCACACTATCGCTAGTGTGCAAAAGTATTAGGACAGAGGGTGATTTTCCTAAAAACCTCACTGAAATTCAAATACAGGGTGAAAAGCCAAGTAAATTGCTAATAAATATTGATTATTTAAAACTAGGTGTAAAAGAAATGTATTAAAAGGAAGTTATATTTAATTTTTTTTATTTTCTATTAAACAAGTTATTTTGAAACTACTCATTATTCTATTATCCTTGGATATGACTGACTTTTTTCTTATTTCCCCCTCTCAAAGTGATAAATCTAATGTTACTTCGCAAGACACACTTTGGGAACAAATACAATCTGCTTGGCAGGAGATACCATTAGATACAGTCATGCAGTCACCCACACATAGATTAGTTTACTAACCATTGTTCTCTTAGTCTGTTCACCTCTCTCTGATATATATTATACATACAGTAATCATCATTGCATGGTGATGCACAGTTTAACACCATTAAGCAATCCGATGATCTAGCGGCTCGACTGCAGCCATTTCCCCACCGTCGAAATGTGGCCTCCCTTTGTCTGTTCTATAAATACTTTCATGGCTTCTGCTCCAACGAACTTAAGTCACTGGTGCCTCCTCAACAGGTGTTTACTTGTGCAACCAGACTGGCAACTTGGTCCCACCCATTCACAGTCAGGTTAGCCAAATGCAGACGACAATTCTACTCCTGCAGCTTCTTCTATCGCACTTCCTGCCTGTGGAACTCGCTCCCATATTCTTGCTTTCCTGACGGCTACAACCTCCAGAAATTTAAATGCAAAGTCAATACTCATCTACTAACCACTGGACTCTAGCTCTCTCCCCACCCCCGTATAACCTTCCCTTTCTCTCCACCTATGTATCTGTCATCGCACCTGCATTCTCAGCTTTCTATTGCTCCTTTCTAACTAGTTTGTACTCCTCACTCTTTTCTAATTAATCTTTTTACAGTTATGTAGCCCTCCCCTCCCTCATCAGTGGCATTTCTGCCTTGCTCGGGGTGAAATGATTAAAAAAAAAAATTTAATGTATGAAAACACAGTCATCATGCAGTGTTGATTTTTATGTTCACACTGTTTCTATATACAAATATTCTTCACCTATAGCTATCACAAATTTTAAACAATGATATATATTTCCCAACAAATTCTTGTACATCATTTCATTGACTTTCTTTAATGCTATCACCTACCCTACTTAGATGTATTCCTGAACTTTTTCCAGTTCTTCATCCTCAATTCTACCTGCTCTTTGTGTTTCTTTATTTGATTGCAACTAATTTTCATTTCTTTCACCTTATATTCATTATAAATTTTATGTTTTAATCAAATTGGAAATGTGCTTGTTCACTATGCCTCTATTTTTATTAAGTGCTTTCCAACCAACTATTATAGATAATTTTCTTTTGTTTCCCATCATTGAATCAGTCAGTCAAAAGTTTCCATCGTACTCCTTGACTTCTTATCCTCACATTTGGTCAGTCAGTCAGTTAAGTGCCGTACATGATACACACTCGGGCGATCATGTCTCGAAAGAGACATGACTGACTGGGCAGAAGATTATCCCGCAGTAGGTTGCCATTACTTTCTGCAGTAGACTGGTTGCCAGCCAAGGTTATAGAACCCAATCTGTCCTGTTATTTAACCTATAACTCAAGGGAATAGACAGATTAATACCTTTTCCAAGGATATTTGTGCGCAAGTGAATACAAAGAATTCAATTGGAATTTGAACTCAGCTATCCAATTTCTCATTCCGAGATGACCACAACATACATCCACATTTGTTAGCTACTCTGTTTCTGTCTTTTAATGCAACCCTTTGTTGTGGATTGAGCAACTTTCAAGCATTTAATTTCTTCTTACTTTTAGTTTTGATGTCTCTATTTATCTTCTGTTAAGTTGATTTTGGCCATTTTCGTTAGGCTTTTCCTATTATCTTTGCTTCTTTCTTTAAATATAATTATCAATTTGCTATTCATATCTTCTATTTTCACAAAACCTAGAATTTGTTCTTGATTTCGATCTGAAATTTGGTGACATTTCAATCATTAAGTGCAATCAAGTCTTTTTGACTCGGTTCACTTTTGCTAATTCAAGTTTCAAATAACTAAATTTTTTTTAATGAAGAACAATATTTTCTTTTGAAATTTCTGATTGTCCATTTGTTTATAATAGAAAAAAAAAAATCAAATCCATCAGCATCTCCTTCATGTTTTTGTGGCTAAATGTATCGTATGACGCCATAAGGCAACCAAGTAGTTATGGCTCAAACTATTTTTTTGCCGAAAACAAAAATCAATGATGCCAAAAAGAAATTTTTATGTCATTTCCCTAAAATTATAAAAAATCTTCACCAAAAATAATGTATTTATGTTTGTGCACTGAGAAAATTTGCCAAAGTTTTACTGTTCTCATTTCAATCGCAACAAAACATCATGTGCTACAAAGTAATGAAAGTGTAATCGTCTCTTCTTCTGTATTTGTTTTGCTCTAAAAGCAATCTGAACACTTTTTTTCTTTTTGTTTCATTTGAGTTTACTTTCTCTTCATTAATCAAAACTTTTTGGTCATAAAAATTAGGTGAATTCAACTAACATTTGTTTATACTCATGAAGTAGAGAACAGCAGTTTGGTTAGCATTAACTCATGATGCAGTTTGCTTCTATGACAAAACCATTTCATTAGCCTGAAGATATCTCTTGGTAGAAGGCTACATTCATGAAACATTCAGATAGATTTTTAGGTGAACATGCTACTTATTCCTTGATAAGAGGTCTGTCGTTTAAACTCTGACTTGATTTATAAGAGGTCTGTCGTTTAAACTCTGACTTGATTTATAAGAGGTCTGTCGTTTAAACTCTGACTTGATTTATAAGAAGTCCTGTCATTTTAAACTCTGACTTGATTTATAAGAGGTCTGTCGTTTAAACTCTGACTTGATTTATAAGAGGTCTGTCGTTTAAACTCTGACTTGATTTATAAGAGGTCTGTCGTTTAAACTCTGACTTGATTTATAAGAGGTCTGTCGTTTAAACTCTGACTTGATTTATAAGAGAGGTCTGTCGTTTTAAACTCTGACTTGATTTATAAGAAGTCTGTCGTTTAAACTCTGACTTGATTTATAAGAGGTCTGTCGTTTAAACTCTGACTTGATTTATAAGAGGTCTGTCGTTTAAACTCTGACTTGATTTATAAGAGGTCTGTCGTTTAAACTCTGACTTGATTTATTAAGAGGTCTGTCGTTTAAACTCTGACTTGGTTATAAAGAATCCGTCGTTTAAACTCTGACTTGATTTATAAGAGGTCCGTCGTTTAAACTCTGACTTGATTTATAAGAGGTCCGTCGTTTAAACTCTGACTTGATTTATAAGAGGTCCGTCGTTTAAACTCTGACTTGATTTATAAGAGGTCCGTCGTTTAAACTCTGACTTGATTTATAAGAGGTCCGTCGTTTAAACTCTGACTTGATTTATAAGAGAGGTCCGTCGTTTAAACTCTGACTTGATTTATAAGAGGTCCGTCGTTTAAACTCTGACTTGATTTATAAGAGGTCCGTCGTTTAAACTCTGACTTGATTTATAAGAGGTCCGTCGTTTAAACTCTGACTTGATTTATAAGAGGTCCGTCGTTTAAACTCTGACTTCGGTTATAAAGGGTCCGTCGTTTAAACTCTGACTTGATTTATAAGAGGTCAAGTCGTTAAACTCTGACTTGATTTATAAGAGGTCCGTGTTTAAACTCTGACTTGATTTTATAAGAGGTCCGTCGTTTAAACTCTGACTTGATTTATAAGAGGTCCGTCGTTTAAACACTCTGACTTGATTTATAAGAGGTCCGTCGTTTAAACTCTGACTTGATTTATAAGAGGTCCGTCGTTTAAACTCTGACTTGATTTATAAGAGGTCCGTCGTTTAAACTCTGACTTGATTTATAAGAGGTCCGTCGTTTAAACTCTGACTTGATTTATAAGAGGTCCGTCGTTTAAACTCTGACTTGATTTATAAGAGGTCCGTCGTTTAAACTCTGACTTGATTTATAAGAGGTCCGTCGTTTAAACTCTGACTTGATTTATAAGAGGTCCGTCGTTTAAACTCTGACTTGATTTATAAAGAGGTCAAGTCGTTTAAGCTGCTGACTTGATTTATAAGAGGTCAAGTCGTTTAAACTCTGACTTCGGTTATAAGAGGTCCGTCGTTTAAACTCTGACTTGATTTATAAGAGGTCCGTCGTTTAAACTCTGACTTGATTTATAAGAGGTCCGTCGTTTAAACTCTGACTTGATTTATAAGAGGTCCGTCGTTTAAACTCTGACTTGATTTATAAGTCCGTCGTTTAAACTCTGACTTGATTTATAAGAGGTCCGTCGTTTAAACTCTGACTTGATTTATAAGAGGTCCGTCGTTTAAACTCTGACTTGATTTATAAGAGAGTCCGTCGTTTAAACTCTGACTTGATTTATAAGAGGTCCGTCGTTTAAACTCTGACTTGATTTATAAGAGGTCCGTCGTTAAACTCTGACTTGATTTATAAGAGGTCCGTCGTTTAAACTCTGACTTGATTTATAAGAGGTCAAGTCGTTTAAACTCTGACTTGATTTATAAGAGGTCCGTCGTTTAAACTCTGACTTGATTTATAAGAGGTCCGTCGTTTAAACTCTGACTTGATTTATAAGAGGTCCGTCGTTTAAACTCTGACTTGATTTATAAGGGAGTCCATCGTTTAAACTCTGACTTGATTTATAGAGGTCCGTCTTTTAAACTCTGACTTGATTTATAAGAGGTCAAATGGTAAACTCTGACTTGATTTATGGCAAACTGATTTGTTTCTTGTTTGCAAAAGGGTCATGGGATTTAAATAACTGTCAATTCCTGCCATATGTCTGTGACAGGAGTAACTATATTTAGAGCCTAAACACTTTTTTCTCTCTCAAATAGAATAAATAACGTTCTTATGTATGCCAACAGCTTAATGACCATGCTTTTGATACTAACTCAAATGGGGGTAGGGGATGTGCATACACCTTTGAGCAAACTTCACTACCCGATTTCTTTCAACTAGGAGCAAGCTTGTCTTGAGATCTTGGCAAGTGTGATATTTCAGACTCAAGGAGTTGTGTAGCTCAAGCTCTAGGCAAGCAAGATATATGCACTTAAAGTATCATGGCTAAATCTTTCATCTATTATATTGTCCGCTAATTAAAGATGCTGGTGGTAAACATTTTCTGGGTTTTGTGTGATCTGCCTGATAGTAATGGATTTAAACATTCGATTTATTTTGAAGGAGGCTATCCTATCAGCAGGTGTATAATATCAGACCTGTTGTAATACCATTTTGTGAATGATTTCTGGATCATGCAGTAGTCTCCGGTGATGCTACTCGATGCCATGATGATAGCTACTGTTACGATAATTTCTCTGGGCAAGTCAACCTAGGTTAATTATGCATGCATATCCATTGGGTGTCTGTTTCATTGCCTACTACTCACCCACCCAGTCAACCAAAACAAACATGAAAGCAATCAAATTGAAAACGAACAAAACTAGCAAACTCAACTTCATAAGAAAAAGAAAATAATTAAACCTCAGGTATACCATTTCTTACCATGTTTCAGAGCCATAAAGGAGTTTCAATGCCATGATGATGGTTACTGTTACGGTAATTTCTCTGGGCAAGTCAACCCAGGTTATTTATGCCTCCATCTTCAATGATCCATCACTTAAGATGCAGGTAAAATCGATCAGTTCCCTACATCACTCCAGTAATTACCTGACTTCTCAGGTTATCCTCTACCTTGATAAGACTCAGATCAAGTCAAAAAATGGCATACTGTTTATTATTACAATGATTTATAAAAGCATTATATCACTACACAAAAATTTCCATGTTTCAGAACATGACTGTTATTCTTCAGGTGATATATTAAAATAAATGGTGAAAATGATTTATTATGAAAAAATATAAGATGACTTCATGGTTGTTTAGAAAGTTAGGGAGTGGTAGTTGGAGAATATGCTTTTTAGATGTGTCAATATTGTTCAATCAAAAATGAGAATTAGGTAACTATGGAGTTGAAAATCTGGGTCACAAAAGGAAACAGGATGGCCTGGTATTTAGACATGTCACTTTTTAATTTTGTCTCGATAAGATACGTAGTGAGTCCATAGATTATTTAAATGTGTAGACAATTTTTAGCAGCAGGTTGGATTTTAGTTTGTTTTTTTTAATTAGATTTAGTACTAAAATTTAATAAATTACAATGTTTCATTTATAACTTATACTCCAATATCAGTCAGTTAAGTGCCATACGTGATACACGCTTGGGCGATCATGTCTCAAAAGAGACATGACTGACTGGGCAGAAGATTATCCCACAGTAGGTTGCCATTGCTTTCTGCAGTAGACTGGTTGCCGACCAAGGCTATAGAACCCAATCTGTCCTGCTATTTAACCCATAACTGGAAGGAATAGACAGATTAATACCTTTCCCAAGGGCATTTGCACGTAAGTGAATACACTGGATTTAACTGGAATTTGAACTCGTCTCCCTGGCTTCTCGTTCCGAGCCGATATCCACTGTACCACAACGCACATCCATACTCCAATATAACTTGAAAATTAAAAATTATTTTACTTAAATAAATGACCCTCACAATACTAAATTGGTTTTCTTGACTACAATATACATAAGTACACCATAATAATTTAATCCTAATTCTAACCTAAACATTCCATCTCCTTTACTTATGATTTACTACTAAATCTAATTAAAAAAAAAAAACTAAAATCTAACTTGCTGTGAAAATTTATCATTTACTCATTTAACTAATCTATGTTCCCACTATATATCTTATCCAGACAAAATTAAAAAGGGAGGTGTCTAGACACCAGGACATCCTGCTTCCTTTCGTGACTCAGATCTTCTATTCTATAGTTACCTAATTCTCATTTTTGATTGAACAATATTGACACACCTAAAAGCATTTTCTCAAACTACCACTCCCTAACTTTCTAAATAACCATGAATCTATCTTATATTTTCAAAATAAATCATTTTCACTATTTATTTTAACATATCAACTGAAGAAGAACAGTATTGTTCTGAAACATGAAAAATGTTTTATAGTGATGTAATGCTATTATAAACCAATATAACAAAATTACAATATATATATATATAAAACCCAGGGATTGCTGGCCAAATACACAAATATATATATATATATATATATATATACACACACACACACACACACATATATATATATGTGTATTTGGGCAGTAATCCCTCTTTCATACAAGTTTCATTAAAAATCTGAGATGAGGTAGTATTTACATTATTTGGACTATTGTTCTAATCTCTGTTGCCATTTGTACAACATTTCAGCTGTTGTATGCTCTGACCTTCTTCTGGTGCTAGGAATTTCGAAATGAACCCTTTATTACAATCACTGGGGTATATGAACTCCATTCCTTGCCTAATGCCTCTTCTGGAAGTCATGAGTTATCTCCCTCTAACCCTGTAAGTTAGTTGTTCACCACTGCTGTATTGAACTCACAACTCTTTGGATCAAGTCACAGGAACTAACCAACATCTATATCCACTGGGCCATGTGTCCTTAAGGAAATTCCTGGCACCTGAAGAAGGCCAGAGCATACAACGGCTGAAACATCATACAAATGGCAACATAGATGAGGACAATAGTCTGAATAATGTAAATACTGTTTTCTAGTGTTCTTATAATGTTCTTATAATGTTCTTCTTTTCTTGACATGAATGATGTAGAATTTGTCTGAATGTTTTGTACGTACGAGCACTCTCTGCTATACTTTAATCATTATAGTGTTCAGACATACAAAACATTTGAACAATTTCTACATAATTTATGTCCAGAAAATAAAAAACTTATAAGAATACAGAGTTAAAT